>JBBWSE010000020.1:0-250000 GCA_038430175.1 Ficus hirta | reverse complement strand
GCAGTTAAGCGTTCTTGGGCGAGAGTAGTACTAGGATGGGTGACCTCCTGGGAAGTCCTCGTGTTGCACTCGTGTTTTTGCTCATTTGTTTTTCTTATTCGTTTTTTCTCTTTACCGCTTTTAACGTTAAGGCGTTCCTCGCTTGCACCGCACCGGGGGACCCACTAACGTGACTGCCGACAAAACTTTTTGCCTCTCTTTTTCAAGCAAGTGAACACCTTAAGTGATTTCTTCGCGCTTACGACTTCGAGTGCGATCATACCAGCACTAATGCACCGAATCCCATCAGAACACCGCAGTTAAGCGTGCTTGGGCGAGAGTAGTACTAGGATGGGTGACCTCCTAGGAAGTCCTCGTGTTGCACTCGTGTTTTTGCTCTTTTATTTTTCTTATTCGTTTTTTCTCTTTACCGCTTTTAACGTTAAGGCGTCCCTCGCTTGCACCGCACCGGGGGACCCACTAACGTGACTGCCGACATAACTTTTCGCCTCTCTGGTTCAAGCAAGTGAACACCTTAAGCGATTTCTTCGCGCTTAGGATTTCGGGTGCGATCATACCACCACTAATGCACCGGATCCCATCAGAACTACGCAGTTAAGCGTGCTTGGGCGAGAGTAGTACTAGGATGGGTGACCTCCTGGGAAGTCCTCGTGTTGCACTCGTGTTTTTGCTCATTTGTTTTTCTTATTCGTTTTTTCTCTTTACCGCTTTTAACGTTAAGGCGTCCCTCGCTTGCACCGCACCGGGGGACCCACTAACGTGACTGCCGACAAAACTTTTTGCCTCTCTTTTTCAAGCAAGTGAACACCTTAAGTGATTTCTTCGCGCTTACGACTTCGAGTGCGATCATACCAGCACTAATGCACCGAATCCCATCAGAACTCCGCAGTTAAGCGTGCTTGGGCGAGAGTAGTACTAGGATGGGTGACCTCCTGGGAAGTCCTCGTGTTGCACTCGTGTTTTTGCTCTTTTGTTTTTCTTATTCGTTTTTTCTCTTTACCGCTTTTAACATTAAGGCGTCCCTCGCTTGCACCGCACCGGGGGACCCACTAACGTGACTGCCGACAAAACTTTTTGCCTCTCTTTTTCAAGCAAGTGAACACCTTAAGTGATTTCTTCGCGCTTACGACTTCGAGTGCGATCATACCAGCACTAATGCACCGAATCCCATCAGAACACCGCAGTTAAGCGTGCTTGGGCGAGAGTAGTACTAGGATGGGTGACCTCCTGGGAAGTCCTCGTGTTGCACTCGTTTTTTTGCTCTTTTATTTTTCTTATTCGTTTTTTCTCTTTACCGCTTTTAACGTTAAGGCGTCCCTCGCTTGCACCGCACCGAGGGACCCACTAACGTGACTGCCGACATAACTTTTCGCCTCTCTGGTTCAAGCAAGTGAACACCTTAAGCGATTTCTTCGCGCTTAGGATTTCGGGTGCGATCATAGCACCACTAATGCACCGGATCCCATCAGAACTACGCAGTTAAGCGTGCTTGGGCGAGAGTAGTACTAGGATGGGTGACCTCCTGGGAAGTCCTCATGTTGCACTCGTGTTTTAGCTCTTTTGTTTTTCTTATTCATTTTTTCTCTTTATGGCTTTTAACGTTAAGACGTCCCTCGCTTGCACTGCGTCAGGGGACCCACGAAAGTGGCTGCCGACATAACTTTTCGCCTCTCTTTTTCAAGCAAGTGAACACCTTAAGTAATTTCTTCGCGCTTACGACTTCGAGTGCGATCATACCACCACTAATGCACCGGATCCCATCAGAACTCCGCAGTTAAGCGTGCTTGGGCGAGAGTAGTACTAGGATGGGTGACCTCCTGGGAAGTCCTCGTGTTGCACTCGTGTTTTTGCTCATTTGTATTTCTTATTCGTTTTTTCTCTTTACCGCTTTTAACGTTAAGGCGTCCCTCGCTTGCACCGCGCCGGGGGACCCACTAACGTGACGGCCGACATAACTTTTCGCCCCTCTAGTTCAAGCAAGTGAACACCTTAAGTGATTTCTTCGCGCTTACGACTTCGAGTGCGATCATACCAGCACTAATGCACCGGATCCCATCAGAACTCCGCGGTTAAGCGTGCTTGGGCGAGAGTAGTACTAGGATGGGTGACCTCCTGGGAAGTCCTCGTGTTGGACTCGTGTTTTTGCTCTTTTGTTTTTCTAATTCGTTTTTTCTCTTTACCGCTTTTAACGTTAAGGCGTCCCTCGCTTGCACCGCACCGGGGGACCCACTAACATGACTGCCGACAAAACTTTTTGCCTCTCTTTTTCAAGCAAGTGAACACCTTAAGTGATTTCTTCGCGCTTACGACTTCGAGTGCGATCATACCAGCACTAATGCACCGAATCCCATCAGAACTCCGCAGTTAAGCGTGCTTGGGCGAGAGTAGTACTAGGATGGGTGACCTCCTGCGAAGTCCTCGTGTTGCACTCGTGTTTTTGCTCTTTTGTTTTTCTTATTCGTTTTTTCTCTTTACCGCTTTTAACGTTAAGGCGTCCCTCGCTTGCACCGCACCGGGGGACCCACTAACGTGACTGCCGACAAAACTTTTTGCCTCTCTTTTTCAAGCAAGTGAACACCTTAAGTGATTTCTTCGCGCTTAGGACTTCGGGTGCGATCATACCAGCACTAATGCACCGGATCCCATCAGAACTCCGCAGTTAAGCATGCTTGGGCGAGAGTAGTACTAGGATGGGTGACCTCCTGGGAAGTCCTCGTGTTGCACTCGTGTTTTAGCTCTTTTGTTTTTCTTATTCATTTTTTTTCTTTACGGCTTTTAACGTTAAGACGTCCCTCGCTTGCACCGCGTCAGGGGACCCACGAAAGTGGCTGCCGACATAACTTTTCGCCTCTCTTGTACATGCAAGTGAATACCTTAAGTAATT
The DNA here is from genome assembly GCA_038430175.1 of Ficus hirta. Lineage (NCBI taxonomy): Eukaryota > Viridiplantae > Streptophyta > Magnoliopsida > Rosales > Moraceae > Ficus > Ficus hirta. The sequence goes on along the minus strand of JBBWSE010000020.1, from coordinate 247,116 downwards.
TCTTCGCGCTTAGGACGTCGGGTGCGATCATACCAGCACTAATGCACCGGATCCCATCCGAACTCTGCAATTAAGCGTTCTTGGGCGAGAGTAGTACTAGGATGGGTGACCTCCTGGGAAGTCCTCGTGTTGCACTCGTGTTTTTGCTCATTTGTTTTTCTTATTCGTTTTTTCTCTTTACCGCTTTTAACGTTAAGGCGTTCCTCGCTTGCACCGCACCGGGGGACCCACTAACGTGACTGCCGACAAAACTTTTTGCCTCTCTTTTTCAAGCAAGTGAACACCTTAAGTGATTTCTTCGCGCTTACGACTTCGAGTGCGATCATACCAGCACTAATGCACCGAATCCCATCAGAACACCGCAGTTAAGCGTGCTTGGGCGAGAGTAGTACTAGGATGGGTGACCTCCTAGGAAGTCCTCGTGTTGCACTCGTGTTTTTGCTCTTTTATTTTTCTTATTCGTTTTTTCTCTTTACCGCTTTTAACGTTAAGGCGTCCCTCGCTTGCACCGCACCGGGGGACCCACTAACGTGACTGCCGACATAACTTTTCGCCTCTCTGGTTCAAGCAAGTGAACACCTTAAGCGATTTCTTCGCGCTTAGGATTTCGGGTGCGATCATACCACCACTAATGCACCGGATCCCATCAGAACTACGCAGTTAAGCGTGCTTGGGCGAGAGTAGTACTAGGATGGGTGACCTCCTGGGAAGTCCTCGTGTTGCACTCGTGTTTTTGCTCATTTGTTTTTCTTATTCGTTTTTTCTCTTTACCGCTTTTAACGTTAAGGCGTCCCTCGCTTGCACCGCACCGGGGGACCCACTAACGTGACTGCCGACAAAACTTTTTGCCTCTCTTTTTCAAGCAAGTGAACACCTTAAGTGATTTCTTCGCGCTTACGACTTCGAGTGCGATCATACCAGCACTAATGCACCGAATCCCATCAGAACTCCGCAGTTAAGCGTGCTTGGGCGAGAGTAGTACTAGGATGGGTGACCTCCTGGGAAGTCCTCGTGTTGCACTCGTGTTTTTGCTCTTTTGTTTTTCTTATTCGTTTTTTCTCTTTACCGCTTTTAACATTAAGGCGTCCCTCGCTTGCACCGCACCGGGGGACCCACTAACGTGACTGCCGACAAAACTTTTTGCCTCTCTTTTTCAAGCAAGTGAACACCTTAAGTGATTTCTTCGCGCTTAGGACTTCGGGTGCGATCATACCAGCACTAATGCACCGGATCCCATCAGAACTCCGCAGTTAAGCATGCTTGGGCGAGAGTAGTACTAGGATGGGTGACCTCCTGGGAAGTCCTCGTGTTGCACTCGTGTTTTAGCTCTTTTGTTTTTCTTATTCATTTTTTTTCTTTACGGCTTTTAACGTTAAGACGTCCCTCGCTTGCACCGCGTCAGGGGACCCACGAAAGTGGCTGCCGACATAACTTTTCGCCTCTCTTGTACATGCAAGTGAACACCTTAAGTAATTTCTTCGCGCTTAGGACGTCGGGTGCGATCATACCAGCACTAATGCACCGGATCCCATCCGAACTCCGCAGTTAAGCGTTCTTGGGCGAGAGTAGTACTAGGATGGGTGACCTCCTGGGAAGTCCTCGTGTTGCACTCGTGTTTTTGCTCATTTGTTTTTCTTATTCGTTTTTTCTCTTTACCGCTTTTAACGTTAAGGCGTTCCTCGCTTGCACCGCACCGGGGGACGCACTAACGTGACTGCCGACAAAACTTTTTGCCTCTCTTTTTCAAGCAAGTGAACACCTTAAGTGATTTCTTCGCGCTTACGACTTCGAGTGCGATCATACCAGCACTAATGCACCGAATCCCATCAGAACACCGCAGTTAAGCGTGCTTGGGCGAGAGTAGTACTAGGATGGGTGACCTCCTGGGAAGTCCTCGTGTTGCACTCGTTTTTTTGCTCTTTTATTTTTCTTATTCGTTTTTTCTCTTTACCGCTTTTAACGTTAAGGCGTCCCTCGCTTGCACCGCACCGGGGGACCCACTAACGTGACTGACGACATAACTTTTCGCCTCTCTGGTTCAAGCAAGTGAACACCTTAAGCGATTTCTTCGCGCTTAGGATTTCGGGTGCGATCATACCACCACTAATGCACCGGATCCCATCAGAACTACGCAGTTAAGCGTGCTTGGGCGAGAGTAGTACTAGGATGGGTGACCTCCTGGGAAGTCCTCATGTTGCACTCGTGTTTTAGCTCTTTTGTTTTTCTTATTCATTTTTTCTCTTTACGGCTTTTAACGTTAAGACGTCCCTCGCTTGCACTGCGTCAGGGGACCCACGAAAGTGGCTGCCGACATAACTTTTCGCCTCTCTATTTCAAGCAAGTGAACACCTTAAGTAATTTCTTCGCGCTTACGACTTCGAGTGCGATCATACCACCACTAATGCACCGGATCCCATCAGAACTCCGCAGTTAAGCGTGCTTGGGCGAGAGTAGTACTAGGATGGGTGACCTCCAGGGAAGTCCTCGTGTTGCACTCGTGTTTTTGCTCATTTGTTTTTCTTATTCGTTTTTTCTCTTTACCGCTTTTAACGTTAAGGCGTTCCTCGCTTGCACCGCACCGGGGGACCCACTAACGTGACTGCCGACAAAACTTTTTGCCTCTCTTTTTCAAGCAAGTGAACACCTTAAGTGATTTCTTCGCGCTTACGACTTCGAGTGCGATCATACCAGCACTAATGCACCGAATCCCATCAGAACACCGCAGTTAAGCGTGCTTGGGCGAGAGTAGTACTAGGATGGGTGACCTCCTAGGAAGTCCTCGTGTTGCACTCGTGTTTTTGCTCTTTTATTTTTCTTATTCGTTTTTTCTCTTTACCGCTTTTAACGTTAAGGCGTCCCTCGCTTGCACCGCACCGGGGGACCCACTAACGTGACTGCCGACATAACTTTTCGCCTCTCTGGTTCAAGCAAGTGAACACCTTAAGCGATTTCTTCGCGCTTAGGATTTCGGGTGCGATCATACCACCACTAATGCACCGGATCCCATCAGAACTACGCAGTTAAGCGTGCTTGGGCGAGAGTAGTACTAGGATGGGTGACCTCCTGGGAAGTCCTCATGTTGCACTCGTGTTTTAGCTCTTTTGTTTTTCTTATTCATTTTTTCTCTTTACGGCTTTTAACGTTAAGACGTCCCTCGCTTGCACTGCGTCAGGGGACCCACGAAAGTGGCTGCCGACATAACTTTTCGCCTCTCTATTTCAAGCAAGTGAACACCTTAAGTAATTTCTTCGCGCTTACGACTTCGAGTGCGATCATACCACCACTAATGCACCGGATCCCATCAGAACTCCGCAGTTAAGCGTGCTTGGGCGAGAGTAGTACTAGGATGGGTGACCTCCAGGGAAGTCCTCGTGTTGCACTCGTGTTTTTGCTCATTTGTTTTTCTTATTCGTTTTTTCTCTTTACCGCTTTTAACGTTAAGGCGTTCCTCGCTTGCACCGCACCGGGGGACCCACTAACGTGACTGCCGACAAAACTTTTTGCCTCTCTTTTTCAAGCAAGTGAACACCTTAAGTGATTTCTTCGCGCTTAGGACTTCGGGTGCGATCATACCAGCACTAATGCACCGGATCCCATCAGAACTCCGCAGTTAAGCATGCTTGGGCGAGAGTAGTACTAGGATGGGTGACCTCCTGGGAAGTCCTCGTGTTGCACTCGTGTTTTAGCTCTTTTGTTTTTCTTATTCATTTTTTTTCTTTACGGCTTTTAACGTTAAGACGTCCCTCGCTTGCACCGCGTCAGGGGACCCACGAAAGTGGCTGCCGACATAACTTTTCGCCTCTCTTGTACATGCAAGTGAACACCTTAAGTAATTTCTTCGCGCTTAGGACGTCGGGTGCGATCATACCAGCACTAATGCACCGGATCCCATCCGAACTCCGCAGTTAAGCGTTCTTGGGCGAGAGTAGTACTAGGATGGGTGACCTCCTGGGAAGTCCTCGTGTTGCACTCGTGTTTTTGCTCATTTGTTTTTCTTATTCGTTTTTTCTCTTTACCGCTTTTAACGTTAAGGCGTCCCTCGCTTGCACCGCACCGGGGGACCCACTAACGTGACTGCCGACATAACTTTTCGCCTCTCTGGTTCAAGCAAGTGAACACCTTAAGCGATTTCTTCGCGCTTAGGATTTCGGGTGCGATCATACCACCACTAATGCACCGGATCCCATCAGAACTACGCAGTTAAGCGTGCTTGGGCGAGAGTAGTACTAGGATGGGTGACCTCCTGGGAAGTCCTCATGTTGCACTCGTGTTTTAGCTCTTTTGTTTTTCTTATTCATTTTTTCTCTTTACGGCTTTTAACGTTAAGACGTCCCTCGCTTGCACTGCGTCAGGGGACCCACGAAAGTGGCTGCCGACATAACTTTTCGCCTCTCTTTTTCAAGCAAGTGAACACCTTAAGTAATTTCTTCGCGCTTACGACTTCGAGTGCGATCATACCACCACTAATGCACCGGATCCCATCAGAACTCCGCAGTTAAGCGTGCTTGGGCGAGAGTAGTACTAGGATGGGTGACCTCCTGGGAAGTCCTCATGTTGCACTCGTGTTTTAGCTCTTTTGTTTTTCTTATTCATTTTTTCTCTTTACGGCTTTTAACGTTAAGACGTCCCTCGCTTGCACTGCGTCAGGGGACCCACGAAAGTGGCTGCCGACATAACTTTTCGCCTCTCTTGTACATGCAAGTGAACACCTTAAGTAATTTCTTCGCGCTTAGGACGTCGGGTGCGATCATACCAGCACTAATGCACCGGATCCCATCCGAACTCCGCAGTTAAGCGTTCTTGGGCGAGAGTAGTACTAGGATGGGTGACCTCCTGGGAAGTCCTCGTGTTGCACTCGTGTTTTTGCTCATTTGTTTTTCTTATTCGTTTTTTCTCTTTACCGCTTTTAACGTTAAGGCGTTCCTCGCTTGCACCGCACCGGGGGACCCACTAACGTGACTGCCGACAAAACTTTTTGCCTCTCTTTTTCAAGCAAGTGAACACCTTAAGTGATTTCTTCGCGCTTACGACTTCGAGTGCGATCATACCAGCACTAATGCACCGAATCCCATCAGAACACCGCAGTTAAGCGTGCTTGGGCGAGAGTAGTACTAGGATGGGTGACCTCCTGGGAAGTCCTCGTGTTGCACTCGTTTTTTTGCTCTTTTATTTTTCTTATTCGTTTTTTCTCTTTACCGCTTTTAACGTTAAGGCGTCCCTCGCTTGCACCGCACCGGGGGACCCACTAACGTGACTGCCGACATAACTTTTCGCCTCTCTGGTTCAAGCAAGTGAACACCTTAAGCGATTTCTTCGCGCTTAGGATTTCGGGTGCGATCATACCACCACTAATGCACCGGATCCCATCAGAACTACGCAGTTAAGCGTGCTTGGGCGAGAGTAGTACTAGGATGGGTGACCTCCTGGGAAGTCCTCATGTTGCACTCGTGTTTTAGCTCTTTTGTTTTTCTTATTCATTTTTTCTCTTTACGGCTTTTAACGTTAAGACGTCCCTCGCTTGCACTGCGTCAGGGGACCCACGAAAGTGGCTGCCGACATAACTTTTCGCCTCTCTTTTTCAAGCAAGTGAACACCTTAAGTAATTTCTTCGCGCTTACGACTTCGAGTGCGATCATACCACCACTAATGCACCGGATCCCATCAGAACTCCGCAGTTAAGCGTGCTTGGGCGAGAGTAGTACTAGGATGGGTGACCTCCTGGGAAGTCCTCGTGTTGCACTCGTGTTTTTGCTCATTTGTTTTTATTATTCGTTTTTTCTCTTTACCGCTTTTAACGTTAAGGCGTCCCTCGCTTGCACCGCGCCGGGGGACCCACTAACGTGACGGCCGACATAACTTTTCGCCTCTCTAGTTCAAGCAAGTGAACACCTTAAGTGATTTCTTCACGCTTACGACTTCGAGTGCGATCATACCAGCACTAATGCACCGGATCCCATCAGAACTCCGCGGTTAAGCGTGCTTGGGCGAGAGTAGTACTAGGATGGGTGACCTCCTGGGAAGTCCTCGTGTTGCACTCGTGTTTTTGCTCTTTTGTTTTTCTTATTCGTTTTTTCTCTTTACCGCTTTTAACGTTAAGGCGTCCCTCGCTTGCACCGCACCGGGGGACCCACTAACGTGACTACCGACAAAACTTTTTGCCTCTCTTTTTCAAGCAAGTGAACACCTTAAGTGATTTCTTCGCGCTTAGGACTTCGGGTGCGATCATACCAGCACTAATGCACCGGATCCCATCAGAACTCCGCAGTTAAGCATGCTTGGGCGAGAGTAGTACTAGGATGGGTGACCTCCTGGGAAGTCCTCGTGTTGCACTCGTGTTTTAGCTCTTTTGTTTTTCTTATTCATTTTTTTTCTTTACGGCTTTTAACGTTAAGACGTCCCTCGCTTGCACCGCGTCAGGGGACCCACGAAAGTGGCTGCCGACATAACTTTTCGCCTCTCTTGTACATGCAAGTGAACACCTTAAGTAATTTCTTCGCGCTTAGGACGTCGGGTGCGATCATACCAGCACTAATGCACCGGATCCCATCCGAACTCCGCAGTTAAGCGTTCTTGGGCGAGAGTAGTACTAGGATGGGTGACCTCCTGGGAAGTCCTCGTGTTGCACTCGTGTTTTTGCTCATTTGTTTTTCTTATTCGTTTTTTCTCTTTACCGCTTTTAACGTTAAGGCGTTCCTCGCTTGCACCGCACCGGGGGACCCACTAACGTGACTGCCGACAAAACTTTTTGCCTCTCTTTTTCAAGCAAGTGAACACCTTAAGTGATTTCTTCGCGCTTACGACTTCGAGTGCGATCATACCAGCACTAATGCACCGAATCCCATCAGAACACCGCAGTTAAGCGTGCTTGGGCGAGAGTAGTACTAGGATGGGTGACCTCCTGGGAAGTCCTCGTGTTGCACTCGTTTTTTTGCTCTTTTATTTTTCTTATTCGTTTTTTCTCTTTACCGCTTTTAACGTTAAGGCGTCCCTCGCTTGCACCGCACCGGGGGACCCACTAACGTGACTGCCGACAAAACTTTTTGCCTCTCTTTTTCAAGCAAGTGAACACCTTAAGTGATTTCTTCGCGCTTAGGACTTCGGGTGCGATCATACCAGCACTAATGCACCGGATCCCATCAGAACTCCGCAGTTAAGCATGCTTGGGCGAGAGTAGTACTAGGATGGGTGACCTCCTGGGAAGTCCTCGTGTTGCACTCGTGTTTTAGCTCTTTTGTTTTTCTTATTCATTTTTTTTCTTTACGGCTTTTAACGTTAAGACGTCCCTCGCTTGCACCGCGTCAGGGGACCCACGAAAGTGGCTGCCGACATAACTTTTCGCCTCTCTTGTACATGCAAGTGAACACCTTAAGTAATTTCTTCGCGCTTAGGACGTCGGGTGCGATCATACCAGCACTAATGCACCGGATCCCATCCGAACTCCGCAGTTAAGCGTTCTTGGGCGAGAGTAGTACTAGGATGGGTGACCTCCTGGGAAGTCCTCGTGTTGCACTCATGTTTTTGCTCATTTGTTTTTCTTATTCGTTTTTTCTCTTTACCGCTTTTAACGTTAAGGCGTTCCTCGCTTGCACCGCACCGGGGGACCCACTAACGTGACTGCCGACAAAACTTTTTGCCTCTCTTTTTCAAGCAAGTGAACACCTTAAGTGATTTCTTCGCGCTTACGACTTCGAGTGCGATCATACCAGCACTAATGCACCGAATCCCATCAGAACACCGCAGTTAAGCGTGCTTGGGCGAGAGTAGTACTAGGATGGGTGACCTCCTGGGAAGTCCTCGTGTTGCACTCGTTTTTTTGCTCTTTTATTTTTCTTATTCGTTTTTTCTCTTTACCGCTTTTAACGTTAAGGCATCCCTCGCTTGCACCGCACCGGGGGACCCACTAACGTGACTGCCGACATAACTTTTCGCCTCTCTGGTTCAAGCAAGTGAACACCTTAAGCGATTTCTTCGCGCTTAGGATATCGGGTGCGATCATACCACCACTAATGCACCGGATCCCATCAGAACTACGCAGTTAAGTGTGCTTGGGCGAGAGTAGTACTAGGATGGGTGACCTCCTGGGAAGTCCTCATGTTGCACTCGTGTTTTAGCTCTTTTGTTTTTCTTATTCATTTTTTCTCTTTACGGCTTTTAACGTTAAGACGTCCCTCGCTTGCACTGCGTCAGGGGACCCACGAAAGTGGCTGCCGACATAACTTTTCGCCTCTCTTTTTCAAGCAAGTGAACACCTTAAGTAATTTCTTCGCGCTTACGACTTCGAGTGCGATCATACCACCACTAATGCACCGGATCCCATCAGAACTCCGCAGTTAAGCGTGCTTGGGCGAGAGTAGTACTAGGATGGGTGACCTCCTGGGAAGTCCTCGTGTTGCACTCGTGTTTTTGCTCATTTGTTTTTATTATTCGTTTTTTCTCTTTACCGCTTTTAACGTTAAGGCGTCCCTCGCTTGCACCGCGCCGGGGGACCCACTAACGTGACGGCCGACATAACTTTTCGCCTCTCTAGTTCAAGCAAGTGAACACCTTAAGTGATTTCTTCGCGCTTACGACTTCGAGTGCGATCATACCAGCACTAATGCACCGGATCCCATCAGAACTCCGCGGTTAAGCGTGCTTGGGCGAGAGTAGTACTAGGATGGGTGACCTCCTGGGAAGTCCTCGTGTTGCACTCGTGTTTTTGCTCTTTTGTTTTTCTAATTCGTTTTTTCTCTTTACCGCTTTTAACGTTAAGGCGTCCCTCGCTTGCACCGCACCGGGGGACCCACTAACGTGACTGCCGACAAAACTTTTTGCCTCTCTTTTTCAAGCAAGTGAACACCTTAAGTGATTTCTTCGCGCTTACGACTTCGAGTGCGATCATACCAGCACTAATGCACCGAATCCCATCAGAACTCCGCAGTTAAGCGTGCTTGGGCGAGAGTAGTACTAGGATGGGTGACCTCCTGGGAAGTCCTCGTGTTGCACTCGTGTTTTTGCTCTTTTGTTTTTCTTATTCGTTTTTTCTCTTTACCGCTTTTAACGTTAAGGCGTCCCTCGCTTGCACCGCACCGGGGGACCCACTAACGTGACTGCCGACAAAACTTTTTGCCTCTCTTTTTCAAGCAAGTGAACACCTTAAGTGATTTCTTCGCGCTTAGGACTTCGGGTGCGATCATACCAGCACTAATGCACCGGATCCCATCAGAACTCCGCAGTTAAGCATGCTTGGGCGAGAGTAGTACTAGGATGGGTGACCTCCTAGGAAGTCCTCGTGTTGCACTCGTGTTTTAGCTCTTTTGTTTTTCTTATTCATTTTTTTTCTTTACGGCTTTTAACGTTAAGACGTCCCTCGCTTGCACCGCGTCAGGGGACCCACGAAAGTGGCTGCCGACATAACTTTTCGCCTCTCTTGTTCATGCAAGTGAACACCTTAAGTAATTTCTTCGCGCTTAGGACGTCGGGTGCGATCATACCAGCACTAATGCACCGGATCCCATCCGAACTCCGCAGTTAAGCGTTCTTGGGCGAGAGTAGTATGAGGATGGGTGACCTCCTGGGAAGTCCTCGTGTTGCACTCGTGTTTTTGCTCATTTGTTTTTCTTATTCGTTTTTTCTTTTTACCGCTTTTAACGTTAAGGCGTCCCTCGCTTGCACCGCGCCGGGGGACCCACTAACGTGACGGCCGACATAACTTTTCGCCTCTCTGGTTCAAGCAAGTGAACACCTTAAGTGATTTCTTCGCGCTTACGACATCGAGTGCGATCATACCAGCACTAATGCACCGGATCCCATCAGAACTCCGCAGTTAAGCGTGCTTGGGCGAGAGTAGTACTAGGATGGGTGACCTCCTGGGAAGTCCTCGTGTTGCACTCGTGTTTTTGCTCATTTGTTTTTCTTATTCGTTTTTTCTCTTTACCGCTTTTAACGTTAAGGCGTCCCTTGCTTGCACCGCGCCGGGGGACCCACTAACGTGACGGCCGACATAACTTTTCGCCTCTCTAGTTCAAGCAAGTGAACACCTTAAGTGATTTCTTCGTGCTTACGACTTCGAGTGCGATCATACCAGCACTAGTGCACCGGATCCCATCAGAACTTCGCAGTTAAGCGTGCTTGGGCGAGAGTAGTACTAGGATGGGTGACCTCCTGGGAAGTCCTTGTGTTGCACTCGTGTTTTTGCTCATTTGTTTTTCTTATTCGTTTTTTCTCTTTACCGCTTTTAACGTTAAGGCGTCCCTCGCTTGCACCGCGCCGGGGGACCCACTAACGTGACGGTCGACATAACTTTTCGCCTCTCTAGTTCAAGCAAGTGAACACCTTAAGTGATTTCTTCGCGCTTACGACTTCGAGTGCGATCATACCAGCACTAATACACCGGATCCCATCAGAACTCCGCAGTTAAGCGTGCTTGGGCGAGAGTAGTACTAGGGTGGGTGACCTCCTGGGAAGTCCTCGTGTTGCACTCGTGTTTTTGCTCATTTGTTTTTCTTATTCGTTTTTTCTCTTTACCGCTTTTAACGTTAAGGCGTCCCTTGCTTGCACCGCGCCGGGGGACCCACTAACGTGACTGCCGACATAACTTTTCACCTCTCTTTTTCAAGCAAGTGAACACCTTAAGTAATTTCTTCGCGCTTAGGACGTCGGGTGCGATCATACCAGCACTAATGCACCGGATCCCATCCGAACTCCGCAGTTAAGCGTTCTTGGGCGAGAGTAGTACTAGGATGGGTGACCTCCTGGGAAGTCCTCGTGTTGCACTCGTGTTTTTGCTCATTTGTTTTTCTTATTCATTTTTTCTCTTTACCGCTTTTAACGTTAAGGCGTCCCTCGCTTGCACCGCGCCGGGGGACCCACTAACGTGACGGCCGACATAACTTTTCGCCTCTCTGGTTCAAGCAAGTGAAAACCTTAAGTGATTTCTTCGCGCTTACGACTTCGAGTGCGATCATACCAGCACTAATGCACCGGTTCCCATCAGAACTCCGCAGTTAAGCATGCTTGGGCGAGAGTAGTACTAGGATGGGTGACCTCCTGGGAAGTCCTCGTGTTGCACTCGTGTTTTTGCTCATTTGTTTTTCTTATTCGTTTTTTCTCTTTACCGCTTTTAACGTTAAGGCGTCCCTCGCTTGCACCGCACCGGGGGACCCACTAACGTGACTGCCGACAAAACTTTTTGCCTCTCTTTTTCAAGCATGTGAACACATTAAGTGATTTCTTCGCGCTTACGACTTCGAGTGCGATCATACCAGCACTAATGCACCGGATCCCATCAGAACTCCGCAGTTAAGCATGCTTGGGCGAGAGTAGTACTAGGATGGGTGACCTCCTGGGAAGTCCTCGTGTTGCACTCGTGTTTTAGCTCTTTTGTTTTTCTTATTCATTTTTTTTCTTTACGGCTTTTAACGTTAAGACGTCCCTCGCTTGCACCGCGTCAGGGGACCCACGAAAGTGGCTGTCGACATAACTTTTCGCCTTTCTTGTTCAAGCAAGTGAACACCTTAAGTAATTTCTTCGCGCTTTCGACTTCGAGTGCGATCATACCAGCACTAATGCACCGGATCCCATCAGAACTCCGCAGTTAAGCATGCTTGGGCGAGAGTAGTACTAGGATGGGTGACCTCCTGGGAAGTCCTCGTGTTGCACTCGTGTTTTTGCTCATTTGTTTTTCTTATTCATTTTTTCTCTTTACCGCTTTTAACGTTAAGGCGTCCCTCGCTTGCACCGCACCGGGGGACTCACTAACGTGACTGCCGACAAAACTTTTTGCCTCTCTTTTTCAAGCAAGTGAACACATTAAGTGATTTCTTCGCGCTTACGACTTCGAGTGCGATCATACCAGCACTAATGCACCGAATCCCATCAGAATACCGCAGTTAAGCGTGCTTGGGCGAGTGTAGTACTAGGATGGGTGACCTCCTGGGAAGTCCTCGTGTTGCACTCGTGTTTTTGCTCTTTTATTTTTCTTATTCGTTTTTTCTCTTTACCGCTTTTAACGTTAAGGCGTCCCTCGCTTGCACCGCACCGGGGGACCCACTAACGTGACTGCCGACATAACTTTTCGCCTCTCTGGTTCAAGCAAGTGAACACCTTAAGCGATTTCTTCGCGCTTAGGATTTCGGGTGCGATCATACCACCACTAATGCACCGGATCCCATCAGAACTACGCAGTTAAGCGTGCTTGGGCGAGAGTAGTACTAGGATGGGTGACCTCCTGGGAAGTCCTCATGTTGCACTCGTGTTTTAGCTCTTTTGTTTTTCTTATTCATTTTTTCTCTTTACGGCTTTTAACGTTAAGACGTCCCTCGCTTGCACTGCGTCAGGGGACCCACGAAAGTGGCTGCCGACATAACTTTTCGCCTCTCTTTTTCAAGCAAGTGAACACCTTAAGCGATTTCTTCGCGCTTAGGATTTCGGGTGCGATCATACCACCACTAATGCACCGGATCCCATCAGAACTACGCAGTTAAGCGTGCTTGGGCGAGAGTAGTACTAGGATGGGTGACCTCCTGGGAAGTCCTCATGTTGCACTCGTGTTTTTGCTCATTTGTTTTTCTTATTCGTTTTTTCTCTTTACCGCTTTTAACGTTAAGGCGTCCCTCGCTTGCACCGCACCGGGGGACCCACTAACGTGACTGCCGACAAAACTTTTTGCCTCTCTTTTTCAAGCAAGTGAACACATTAAGTGATTTCTTCGCGCTTACGACTTCGAGTGCGATCATACCAGCACTAATGCACCGGATCCCATCAGAACTCCGCAGTTAAGCATGCTTGGGCGAGAGTAGTACTAGGATGGGTGACCTCCTGGGAAGTCCTCGTGTTGCACTCGTGTTTTAGCTCTTTTGTTTTTCTTATTCATTTTTTTTCTTTACGGCTTTTAACGTTAAGACGTCCCTCGCTTGCACCGCGTCAGGGGACCCACGAAAGTGGCTGTCGACATAACTTTTCGCCTCTCTTGTTCAAGCAAGTGAACACCTTAAGTAATTTCTTCGCGCTTTCGACTTCGAGTGCGATCATACCAGCACTAATGCACCGGATCCCATCAGAACTCCGCAGTTAAGCATGCTTGGGCGAGAGTAGTACTAGGATGGGTGACCTCCTGGGAAGTCCTCGTGTTGCACTCGTGTTTTTGCTCATTTGTTTTTCTTATTCGTTTTTTCTCTTTACCGCTTTTAACGTTAAGGCGTCCCTCGCTTGCTCCGCACCGGGGGACTCACTAACGTGACTGCCGACAAAACTTTTTGCCTCTCTTTTTCAAGCAAGTGAACACATTAAGTGATTTCTTCGCGCTTACGACTTCGAGTGCGATCATACCAGCACTAATGCACCGAATCCCATCAGAATACCGCTGTTAAGCGTGCTTGGGCGAGTGTAGTACTAGGATGGGTGACCTCCTGGGAAGTCCTCGTGTTGCACTCGTGTTTTTGCTCTTTTATTTTTCTTATTCGCTTTTTCTCTTTACCGCTTTTAACGTTAAGGCGTCCCTCGCTTGCACCGCACCGGGGGACCCACTAACGTGACTGCCGACATAACTTTTCGCCTCTCTGGTTCAAGCAAGTGAACACCTTAAGCGATTTCTTCGCGCTTAGGATTTCGGGTGCGATCATACCACCACTAATGCACCGGATCCCATCAGAACTACGCAGTTAAGCGTGCTTGGGCGAGAGTAGTACTAGGATGGGTGACCTCCTGGGAAGTCCTCATGTTGCACTCGTGTTTTAGCTCTTTTGTTTTTCTTATTCATTTTTTCTCTTTACGGCTTTTAACGTTAAGACGTACCTCGCTTGCACTGCGTCAGGGGACCCACGAAAGTGGCTGCCGACATAACTTTTCGCCTCTCTTTTTCAAGCAAGTGAACACCTTAAGTAATTTCTTCGCGCTTACGACTTCGAGTGCGATCATACCACCACTAATGCACCGGATCCCATCAGAACTCCGCAGTTAAGCGTGCTTGGGCGAGAGTAGTACTAGGATGGGAGACCTCCTGGGAAGTCCTCGTGTTGCACTCGTGTTTTTGCTCATTTGTTTTTCTTATTCGTTTTTTCTCTTTACCGCTTTTAACGTTAAGGCGTCCCTCGCTTGCACCGCGCCGGGGGACCCACTAACGTGACGGCCGACATAACTTTTCGCCTCTCTAGTTCAAGCAAGTGAACACCTTAAGTGATTTCTTCGCGCTTACGACTTCGAGTGCGATCATACCAGCACTAATGCACCGGATCCCATCAGAACTCCGCGGTTAAGCGTGCTTGGGCGAGAGTAGTACTAGGATGGGTGACCTCCTGGGAAGTCCTCGTGTTGCACTCGTGTTTTTGCTCTTTTGTTTTTCTAATTCGTTTTTTCTCTTTACCGCTTTTAACGTTAAGGCGTCCCTCGCTTGCACCGCACCGGGGGACCCACTAACGTGACTGCCGACAAAACTTTTTGCCTCTCTTTTTCAAGCAAGTGAACACCTTAAGTGATTTCTTCGCGCTTACGACTTCGAGTGCGATCATACCAGCACTAATGCACCGAATCCCATCAGAACTCCGCAGTTAAGCGTGCTTGGGCGAGAGTAGTACTAGGATGGGTGACCTCCTGGGAAGTCCTCGTGTTGCACTCGTGTTTTTGCTCTTTTGTTTTTCTTATTCGTTTTTTCTCTTTACCGCTTTTAACGTTAAGGCGTCCCTCGCTTGCACCGCACCGGGGGACCCACTAACGTGACTGCCGACAAAACTTTTTGCCTCTCTTTTTCAAGCAAGTGAACACATTAAGTGATTTCTTCGCGCTTACGACTTCGAGTGCGATCATACCAGCACTAATGCACCGGATCCCATCAGAACTCCGCAGTTAAGCATGCTTGGGCGAGAGTAGTACTAGGATGGGTGACCTCCTGGGAAGTCCTCGTGTTGCACTCGTGTTTTAGCTCTTTTGTTTTTCTTATTCATTTTTTTTCTTTACGGCTTTTAACGTTAAGACGTCCCTCGCTTGCACCGCGTCAGGGGACCCACGAAAGTGGCTGTCGACATAACTTTTCGCCTCTCTTGTTCAAGCAAGTGAACACCTTAAGTAATTTCTTCGCGCTTTCGACTTCGAGTGCGATCATACCAGCACTAATGCACCGGATCCCATCAGAACTCCGCAGTTAAGCATGCTTGGGCGAGAGTAGTACTAGGATGGGTGACCTCCTGGGAAGTCCTCGTGTTGCACTCGTGTTTTTGCTCATTTGTTTTTCTTATTCGTTTTTTCTCTTTACCGCTTTTAACGTTAAGGCGTCCCTCGCTTGCACCGCACCGGGGGACTCACTAACGTGACTGCCGACAAAACTTTTTGCCTCTCTTTTTCAAGCAAGTGAACACATTAAGTGATTTCTTCGCGCTTACGACTTCGAGTGCGATCATACCAGCACTAATGCACCGAATCCCATCAGAATACCGCTGTTAAGCGTGCTTGGGCGAGTGTAGTACTAGGATGGGTGACCTCCTGGGAAGTCCTCGTGTTGCACTCGTGTTTTTGCTCTTTTATTTTTCTTATTCGTTTTTTCTCTTTACCGCTTTTAACGTTAAGGCGTCCCTCGCTTGCACCGCACCGGGGGACCCACTAACGTGACTGCCGACATAACTTTTCGCCTCTCTGGTTCAAGCAAGTGAACACCTTAAGCGATTTTTTCGCGCTTAGGATTTCGGGTGCGATCATACCACCACTAATGCACCGGATCCCATCAGAACTACGCAGTTAAGCGTGCTTGGGCGAGAGTAGTACTAGGATGGGTGACCTCCTGGGAAGTCCTCATGTTGCACTCGTGTTTTAGCTCTTTTGTTTTTCTTATTCATTTTTTCTCTTTACGGCTTTTAACGTTAAGACGTCCCTCGCTTGCACTGCGTCAGGGGACCCACGAAAGTGGCTGCCGACATAACTTTTCGCCTCTCTTTTTCAAGCAAGTGAACACCTTAAGTAATTTCTTCGCGCTTACGACTTCGAGTGCGATCATACCACCACTAATGCACCGGATCCCATCAGAACTCCGCAGTTAAGCGTGCTTGGGCGAGAGTAGTACTAGGATGGGAGACCTCCTGGGAAGTCCTCGTGTTGCACTCGTGTTTTTGCTCATTTGTTTTTCTTATTCGTTTTTTCTCTTTACCGCTTTTAACGTTAAGGCGTCCCTCGCTTGCACCGCGCCGGGGGACCCACTAACGTGACGGCCGACATAACTTTTCGCCTCTCTAGTTCAAGCAAGTGAACACCTTAAGTGATTTCTTCGCGCTTACGA
Organism: Ficus hirta; assembly: GCA_038430175.1. NCBI lineage: Eukaryota > Viridiplantae > Streptophyta > Magnoliopsida > Rosales > Moraceae > Ficus > Ficus hirta. Next base: position 230,876 of record JBBWSE010000020.1, on the reverse strand, counting down.
CTTCGAGTGCGATCATACCAGCACTAATGCACCGGATCCCATAAGAACTCCGCGGTTAAGCGTGCTTGGGCGAGAGTAGTACTAGGATGGGTGACCTCCTGGGAAGTCCTCGTGTTGCACTCGTGTTTTTGCTCTTTTGTTTTTCTAATTCGTTTTTTCTCTTTACCGCTTTTAACGTTAAGGCGTCCCTCGCTTGCACCGCACCGGGGGACCCACTAACGTGACTGCCGACAAAACTTTTTGCCTCTCTTTTTCAAGCAAGTGAACACCTTAAGTGATTTCTTCGCGCTTACGACTTCGAGTGCGATCATACCAGCACTAATGCACCGAATCCCATCAGAACTCCGCAGTTAAGCGTGCTTGGGCGAGAGTAGTACTAGGATGGGTGACCTCCTGGGAAGTCCTCGTGTTGCACTCGTGTTTTTGCTCTTTTGTTTTTCTTATTCGTTTTTTCTCTTTACCGCTTTTAACGTTAAGGCGTCCCTCGCTTGCACCGCACCGGGGGACCCACTAACGTGACTGCCGACAAAACTTTTTGCCTCTCTTTTTCAAGCAAGTGAACACCTTAAGTGATTTCTTCGCGCTTACGACTTCGAGTGCGATCATACCAGCACTAATGCACCGGATCCCATAAGAACTCCGCGGTTAAGCGTGCTTGGGCGAGAGTAGTACTAGGATGGGTGACCTCCTGGGAAGTCCTCATGTTGCACTCGTGTTTTAGCTCTTTTGTTTTTCTTATTCATTTTTTCTCTTTACGGCTTTTAACGTTAAGACGTCCCTCGCTTGCACTGCGTCAGGGGACCCACGAAAGTGGCTGCCGACATAACTTTTCGCCTCTCTTTTTCAAGCAAGTGAACACCTTAAGTGATTTCTTCGCGCTTACGACTTCGAGTGCGATCATACCAGCACTAATGCACCGAATCCCATCAGAACTCCGCAGTTAAGCGTGCTTGGGCGAGAGTAGTACTAGGATGGGTGACCTCCTGGGAAGTCCTCGTGTTGCACTCGTGTTTTTGCTCTTTTGTTTTTCTTATTCGTTTTTTCTCTTTACCGCTTTTAACGTTAAGGCGTCCCTCGCTTGCACCGCACCGGGGGACCCACTAACGTGACGGCCGACATAACTTTTCGCCTCTCTAGTTCAAGCAAGTGAACACCTTAAGTGATTTCTTCGCGCTTACGACTTCGAGTGCGATCATACCAGCACTAATGCACCGGATCCCATCAGAACTCCGCAGTTAAGCGTGCTTGGGCGAGAGTAGTACTAGGGTGGGTGACCTCCTGGGAAGTCCTCGTGTTGCACTCGTGTTTTTGCTCTTTTGTTTTTCTTTTTCGTTTTTTCTCTTTACCGCTTTTAACGTTAAGGCGTCCCTCGCTTGCACCGCACCGGGGGACCCACTAACGTGATTGCCGACATAACTTTTCGCCTCTCTGGTTCAAGCAAGTGAACACCTTAAGCGATTTCTTCGCGCTTAGGATTTCGGGTGCGATCATACCACCACTAATGCACCGGATCCCATCAGAACTACGCAGTTAAGCGTGCTTGGGCGAGAGTAGTACTAGGATGGGTGACCTCCTGGGAAGTCCTCATGTTGCACTCGTGTTTTAGCTCTTTTGTTTTTCTTATTCATTTTTTCTCTTTACGGCTTTTAACGTTAAGACGTCCCTCGCTTGCACTGCGTCAGGGGACCCACGAAAGTGGCTGCCGACATAACTTTTCGCCTCTCTTTTTCAAGCAAGTGAACACCTTAAGTAATTTCTTCGCGCTTACGACTTCGAGTGCGATCATACCACCACTAATGCACCGGATCCCATCAGAACTCCGCAGTTAAGCGTGCTTGGGCGAGAGTAGTACTAGGATGGGAGACCTCCTGGGAAGTCCTCGTGTTGCACTCGTGTTTTTGCTCATTTGTTTTTCTTATTCGTTTTTTCTCTTTACCGCTTTTAACGTTAAGGCGTCCCTCGCTTGCACCGCGCCGGGGGACCCACTAACGTGACGGCCGACATAACTTTTCGCCTCTCTAGTTCAAGCAAGTGAACACCTTAAGTGATTTCTTCGCGCTTACGACTTCGAGTGCGATCATACCAGCACTAATGCACCGGATCCCATCAGAACTCCGCGGTTAAGCGTGCTTGGGCGAGAGTAGTACTAGGATGGGTGACCTCCTGGGAAGTCCTCGTGTTGCACTCGTGTTTTTGCTCTTTTGTTTTTCTAATTCGTTTTTTCTCTTTACCGCTTTTAACGTTAAGGCGTCCCTCGCTTGCACCGCACCGGGGGACCCACTAACGTGACTGCCGACAAAACTTTTTGCCTCTCTTTTTCAAGCAAGTGAACACCTTAAGTGATTTCTTCGCGCTTACGACTTCGAGTGCGATCATACCAGCACTAATGCACCGAATCCCATCAGAACTCCGCAGTTAAGCGTGCTTGGGCGAGAGTAGTACTAGGATGGGTGACCTCCTGGGAAGTCCTCGTGTTGCACTCGTGTTTTTGCTCTTTTGTTTTTCTTATTCGTTTTTTCTCTTTACCGCTTTTAACGTTAAGGCGTCCCTCGCTTGCACCGCACCGGGGGACCCACTAACGTGACTGCCGACAAAACTTTTTGCCTCTCTTTTTCAAGCAAGTGAACACATTAAGTGATTTCTTCGCGCTTACGACTTCGAGTGCGATCATACCAGCACTAATGCACCGGATCCCATCAGAACTCCGCAGTTAAGCATGCTTGGGCGAGAGTAGTACTAGGATGGGTGACCTCCTGGGAAGTCCTCGTGTTGCACTCGTGTTTTAGCTCTTTTGTTTTTCTTATTCATTTTTTTTCTTTACGGCTTTTAACGTTAAGACGTCCCTCGCTTGCACCGCGTCAGGGGACCCACGAAAGTGGCTGTCGACATAACTTTTCGCCTCTCTTGTTCAAGCAAGTGAACACCTTAAGTAATTTCTTCGCGCTTTCGACTTCGAGTGCGATCATACCAGCACTAATGCACCGGATCCCATCAGAACTCCGCAGTTAAGCATGCTTGGGCGAGAGTAGTACTAGGATGGGTGACCTCCTGGGAAGTCCTCGTGTTGCACTCGTGTTTTTGCTCATTTGTTTTTCTTATTCGTTTTTTCTCTTTACCGCTTTTAACGTTAAGGCGTCCCTCGCTTGCACCGCACCGGGGGACTCACTAACGTGACTGCCGACAAAACTTTTTGCCTCTCTTTTTCAAGCAAGTGAACACATTAAGTGATTTCTTCGCGCTTACGACTTCGAGTGCGATCATACCAGCACTAATGCACCGAATCCCATCAGAATACCGCTGTTAAGCGTGCTTGGGCGAGTGTAGTACTAGGATGGGTGACCTCCTGGGAAGTCCTCGTGTTGCACTCGTGTTTTTGCTCTTTTATTTTTCTTATTCGTTTTTTCTCTTTACCGCTTTTAACGTTAAGGCGTCCCTCGCTTGCACCGCACCGGGGGACCCACTAACGTGACTGCCGACATAACTTTTCGCCTCTCTGGTTCAAGCAAGTGAACACCTTAAGCGATTTTTTCGCGCTTAGGATTTCGGGTGCGATCATACCACCACTAATGCACCGGATCCCATCAGAACTACGCAGTTAAGCGTGCTTGGGCGAGAGTAGTACTAGGATGGGTGACCTCCTGGGAAGTCCTCATGTTGCACTCGTGTTTTAGCTCTTTTGTTTTTCTTATTCATTTTTTCTCTTTACGGCTTTTAACGTTAAGACGTCCCTCGCTTGCACTGCGTCAGGGGACCCACGAAAGTGGCTGCCGACATAACTTTTCGCCTCTCTTTTTCAAGCAAGTGAACACCTTAAGTAATTTCTTCGCGCTTACGACTTCGAGTGCGATCATACCACCACTAATGCACCGGATCCCATCAGAACTCCGCAGTTAAGCGTGCTTGGGCGAGAGTAGTACTAGGATGGGAGACCTCCTGGGAAGTCCTCGTGTTGCACTCGTGTTTTTGCTCATTTGTTTTTCTTATTCGTTTTTTCTCTTTACCGCTTTTAACGTTAAGGCGTCCCTCGCTTGCACCGCGCCGGGGGACCCACTAACGTGACGGCCGACATAACTTTTCGCCTCTCTAGTTCAAGCAAGTGAACACCTTAAGTGATTTCTTCGCGCTTACGACTTCGAGTGCGATCATACCAGCACTAATGCACCGGATCCCATAAGAACTCCGCGGTTAAGCGTGCTTGGGCGAGAGTAGTACTAGGATGGGTGACCTCCTGGGAAGTCCTCGTGTTGCACTCGTGTTTTTGCTCTTTTGTTTTTCTAATTCGTTTTTTCTCTTTACCGCTTTTAACGTTAAGGCGTCCCTCGCTTGCACCGCACCGGGGGACCCACTAACGTGACTGCCGACAAAACTTTTTGCCTCTCTTTTTCAAGCAAGTGAACACCTTAAGTGATTTCTTCGCGCTTACGACTTCGAGTGCGATCATACCAGCACTAATGCACCGAATCCCATCAGAACTCCGCAGTTAAGCGTGCTTGGGCGAGAGTAGTACTAGGATGGGTGACCTCCTGGGAAGTCCTCGTGTTGCACTCGTGTTTTTGCTCTTTTGTTTTTCTTATTCGTTTTTTCTCTTTACCGCTTTTAACGTTAAGGCGTCCCTCGCTTGCACCGCACCGGGGGACCCACTAACGTGACGGCCGACATAACTTTTCGCCTCTCTAGTTCAAGCAAGTGAACACCTTAAGTGATTTCTTCGCGCTTACGACTTCGAGTGCGATCATACCAGCACTAATGCACCGGATCCCATCAGAACTCCGCAGTTAAGCGTGCTTGGGCGAGAGTAGTACTAGGGTGGGTGACCTCCTGGGAAGTCCTCGTGTTGCACTCGTGTTTTTGCTCTTTTGTTTTTCTTTTTCGTTTTTTCTCTTTACCGCTTTTAACGTTAAGGCGTCCCTCGCTTGCACCGCACCGGGGGACCCACTAACGTGATTGCCGACATAACTTTTCGCCTCTCTGGTTCAAGCAAGTGAACACCTTAAGTAATTTCTTCGCGCTTAGGACGTCGGGTGCGATCATACCAGCACTAATGCACCGGATCCCATCAGAACTCCGCAGTTAAGCATGCTTGGGCGAGAGTAGTACTAGGATGGGTGACCTCCTGGGAAGTCCTCGTGTTGCACTCTTGTTTTAGCTCTTTTGTTTTTCTTATTAATTTTTTTTCTTTACGGCTTTTAACGTTAAGACGTCCCTCGCTTCCACCGCGTCAGGGGACCCACGAAAGTGGCTGCCGACATAACTTTTCGCCTCTCTTGTTCAAGCAAGTGAACACCTTAAGTAATTTCTTCGCGCTTAGGACGTCGGGTGCGATCATACCAGCACTAATGCACCGGATCTCATCAGAACTCCGCAGTTAAGCGTGCTTGGGCGAGAGTAGTACTAGGATGGGCGACCTCCTGGGAAGTCCTCGTGTTGCACTCGTGTTTTTGCTCATTTGTTTTTCTTATTCGTTTTTTCTCTTTACCGCTTTTAACGTTAAGGCGTCCCTCGCTTGCACCGTGCCGGGGAACCCACTAACGTGACTGCCGACAAAACTTTTTGCCTCTCTTTTTCAAGCAGGTGAACACCTTTAGTGATTTCTTCGCGCTTAGGATTTCGGGTGCGATCATACCACCACTAATGCACCGGATCCCATCAGAACTACCCAGTTAAGCGTGCTTGGGCGAGAGTAGTACTAGGATGGGTGACCTCCTAGGAAGTCCTCATGTTGCACTCGTGTTTTAGCTCTTTTGTTTTTCTTATTCATTTTTTCTCTTTACGGCTTTTAACGTTAAGACGTCCCTCGCTTGCACTGCGTCAGGGGACCCACGAAAGTGGCTGCCGACATAACTTTTCGCCTCTCTTTTTCAAGCAAGTGAACACCTTCAGTAATTTCTTCGCGCTTAGGACGTCGGGTGCGATCATACCAGCACTAATGCACCGGATCCCATCCGAACTCCGCAGTTAAGCGTTCTTGGGCGAGAGTAGTACTAGGATGGGTGACCTCCTGGGAAGTCCTCGTGTTGCACTCGTGTTTTTGCTCATTTGTTTTTCTTATTCATTTTTCCTCTTTACCGCTTTTAACGTTAAGGCGTCCCTCGCTTGCACCGCGCCGGGGGACCCACTAACGTGACGGCCGACATAACTTTTCGCCTCTCTGGTTCAAGCAAGTGAAAACCTTAAGTGATTTCTTCGCGCTTACGACTTCGAGTGCGATCATACCAGCACTAATGCACCGGTTCCCATCAGAACTCTGCAGTTAAGCATGCTTGGGCGAGAGTAATACTAGGATGGGTGACCTCCTGGGAAGTCCTCGTGTTGCACTCGTGTTTTTTCTCATTTGTTTTTCTTATTCGTTTTTTCTCTTTACCGCTTTTAACGTTAAGGCGTCCCTCGCTTGCACCGCACCGGGGGACCCACTAACGTGACTGCCGACAAAACTTTTTGCCTCTCTTTTTCAAGCAAGTGAACACATTAAGTGATTTCTTCGCGCTTACGACTTCGAGTGCGGTCATACCAGCACTAATGCACCGAATCCCATCAGAACTCCGCAGTAAAGCGTGCTTGGGCGAGAGTAGTACTAGGATGGGTGACCTCCTGGGAAGTCCTCGTGTTGCACTCGTGTTTTTGCTCATTTGTTTTTCTTATTCGTTTTTTCTCTTTACCGCTTTTAACGTTAAGGCGTCCCTCGCTTGCACCGCACCGGGGGACCCACTAACGTGACTGCCGACAAAATTTTTTGCCTCTCTTTTTCAAGCAAGTGAACACCTTAAGTGATTTCTTCGCGCTAACGACTTCGAGTGCGATCATACCAGCACTAATGCACCGAATCCCATCAGAATACCGCAGTTAAGCGTGCTTGGGCGAGTGTAGTACTAGGATGGGTGACCTCCTGGGAAGTCCTCGTGTTGCACTCGTGTTTTTGCTCTTTTATTTTTCTTATTCGTTTTTTCTCTTTACCGCTTTTAACGTTAAGGCGTCCCTCGCTTGCACCGCACCGGGGGACCCACTAACGTGACTGCCGACATAACTTTTCGCCTCTCTGGTTCAAGCAAGTGAACACCTTAAGCGATTTCTTCGCGCTTAGGATTTCGGGTGCGATCATACCACCACTAATGCACCGGATCCCATCAGAACTACGCAGTTAAGCGTGCTTGGGCGAGAGTAGTACTAGGATGGGTGACCTCCTGGGAAGTCCTCATGTTGCACTCGTGTTTTAGCTCTTTTGTTTTTCTTATTCATTTTTTCTCTTTACGGCTTTTAACGTTAAGACGTCCCTCGCTTGCACTGCGTCAGGGGACCCACGAAAGTGGCTGCCGACATAACTTTTCACCTCTCTTTTTCAAGCAAGTGAACACCTTAAGTAATTTCTTCGCGCTTACGACTTCGAGTGCGATCATACCACCACTAATGCACCGGATCCCATCAGAACTCCGCAGTTAAGCGTGCTTGGGCGAGAGTAGTACTAGGATGGGTGACCTCCTGGGAAGTCCTCGTGTTGCACTCGTGTTTTTGCTCATTTGTTTTTCTTATTCGTTTTTTCTCTTTACCGCTTTTAACGTTAAGGCGTCCCTCGCTTGCACCGCGCCGGGGGACCCACTAACGTGACGGCCGACATAACTTTTCGCCTCTCTAGTTCAAGCAAGTGAACACCTTAAGTGATTTCTTCGCGCTTACGACTTCGAGTGCGATCATGCCAGCACAAATGCACCGGATCCCATCAGAACTCCGCGGTTAAGCGTGCTTGGGCGAGAGTAGTACTAGGATGGGTGACCTCCTGGGAAGTCCTCGTGTTGCACTCGTGTTTTTGCTCTTTTGTTTTTCTTATTCGTTTTTTCTCTTTACCGCTTTTAACGTTAAGGCGTCCCTCGCTTGCACCGCACCGGGGGACCCACTAACGTGACTGCCAACAAAACTTTTTGCCTCTCTTTTTCAAGCAAGTGAACACCTTAAGTGATTTCTTCGCGCTTAGGACTTCGGGTGCGATCATACCAGCACTAATGCATCAGATCCCATCAGAACTCCGCAGTTAAGCATGCTTGGGCGAGAGTAGTACTAGGATGGGTGACCTCCTGGGAAGTCCTCGTGTTGCACTCGTGTTTTAGCTCTTTTGTTTTTCTTATTCATTTTTTTTCTTTACGGCTTTTAACGTTAAGACGTCCCTCGCTTGCACCGCGTCAGGGGACCCACGAAAGTGGCTGCCGACATAACTTTTCGCCTCTCTTGTTCATGCAAGTGAACACCTTAAGTAATTTCTTCGCGCTTAGGACGTCGGGTGCGATCATACCAGCACTAATGCACCGGATCCCATCCGAACTCCGCAGTTAAGCGTTCTTGGGCGAGAGTAGTACTAGGATGGGTGACCTCCTGGGAAGTCGTCGTGTTGCACTCGTGTTTTTGCTCATTTGTTTTTCTTATTCGTTTTTTCTCTTTACCGCTTTTAACGTTAAGGCGTCCCTTGCTTGCACCGCGCCGGGGGACCCACTAACGTGACGGCCGACATAACTTTTCGCCTCTCTAGTTCAAGCAAGTGAACACCTTAAGTGATTTCTTCGTGCTTACGACTTCGAGTGCGATCATACCAGCACTAATGCACCGGATCCCATCAGAACTTCGCAGTTAAGCGTGCTTGGGCGAGAGTAGTACTAGGATGGGTGACCTCCTGGGAAGTCCTTGTGTTGCACTCGTGTTTTTGCTCATTTGTTTTTCTTATTCGTTTTTTCTCTTTACCGCTTTTAACGTTAAGGCGTCCCTCGCTTGCACCGCACCGGGGGACCCACTAACGTGACGGCCGACATAACTTTTCGCCTCTCTAGTTCAAGCAAGTGAACACCTTAAGTGATTGCTTCGCGCTTACGACTTCGAGTGCGATCATACCAGCACTAATGCACCTGTGACGACCCGCCTAGCGCTGGCCGTTACCATACATTCTTACATAATAATAGATGAAAATTTAGACAGAAATTTTTTTTTTTTTTAACAACTGATAAGTATTGTTTAACTTGGAAAGTCCATAATAAACATTTATATCCATACATATACTTATACATAATTACTTATAGCAGAAATGTGTTTTTGTACTTAAATACATCATATTTAGCGTAGCATTATTTAACAAAAAGAAACGTAGTGATTTCGTCCCACAGTTTCACAGCTTTGCCTTGCCATGCTCCACCGCCTTGTATCAAGAAATACTGCATGGTTGCTTACTTACAGCATAAACTTAAAACATGAGCTTTCGCTCAGCAAGCACAACTATTTATCCACAAAACATATCATGATAACATAATGCATGAACCATTTATGGTCAATTTCTGTTTTCATAAGTTAGCATAGATTTTTGGGCCCTTACATAACTTAACATGAATGTACGTACCGTGGCGCGCTGCCATGGAGTGGTTGGGGCGGCCAGCCCTGTCCAACTCAAACCATGAACCAAACCCGACCTGACGCGGGTCGATACGACATATAGCTTCCTGCTTATATTAAAAGTCTTGTTCTTGTCTTATTTCATACTTGAAATATTGTTTCATATTCATAACCAGTTTCTTAACTGAAGCTGGGGTTTCATATTTTACCAACTCGTTATTCTTTAATGAGCATACTTCGTGATGTCATAATATCACATTTCTCATCATATCAACATACATATTATAAACATACATTCATGAACTTGAAAACATACATGCCATACATTCATCATTTCTTGCATACATACATGCCATACATTCATCATTTCTTGCATACATACATGTCATACATTCATCATTTCTTGCATACATACATGTCATTCGTACTTTAATATTATCATATCTTAAAAATGTATATACATACATATCATAAATATTTCTTATACACATAACATTATAAACTTGATATCATACAAGCCATAACGTTTTATCATGCTTATATCATTATAAACTTGAAAGCATTCAACAAACAATTTTTGTTTATGCTGTAGGCGGAGTCGTACTTACCGTTACTGCGCCTTGAATCACAATCTTTCACTCAAACAGGTCGTTTCCCTGTTTTCAAGAAAAATCATAGGATGAGTATCATCCTATCATAATAACACAATGATTCTAATTGCTAACAACCATTCCTAAATTTCAACTCCTTTTTGAAATTTAGTAAAAACTCTAATCATTTTGAAAATCGGGTTCCAAAACCAATTCATAAAGTTTAGTTATTTTCTTACAAATCTGTTTCGAATCTGGAAAAGTTTTCTTCATTAAAGTTGTAGATATTGAAGTCTCCTACAACTTTTGTTTTAACCTCAAACTTCAAATCAGCCTTTAACATGCTTATTTTTGCCTTATAAAAGTTTTCGACCAAACTTACTGCTTATAATTTGGTCTCGGGTTTTTATAGAAATAAAGGTCTTAAAAGCCTTATTTTCAAAAACTGGCCGCGTTGGCCCCTATGATTTTCCTTCCTCTACAACTTTGCAGTTTTAACTTTTTAAAGATTCGGCCTCTAAAGGCCTCTAAATATTGTTTCAGAAAAACTGCTCGGATAGAGACTTAATCAAGCATACAAAAACCCTAGTGCATGTATCTTACAAAATTTAAACTCTTGCTTAATCATACTAATCATTCTCTTAATTCATAAATGGAGAACTAGAGGGTAACAATATTTACCTCAAGTTTCACGGATGGAATTCTTAATCTAAGGTAATTGAAAATTCTCTCACACTAAACCGAAAAGCTTTTCTAGTTTTCTTTTCTTTCTTTTCTTTCTTTTCTATGCTCGGTTTCTATGGCAGGGTTGGGAGGAATTTGTGCTGCTCAAGGTTGTGTGTGTGTGTGTTGGCTAACCAAATGACACAACAGCATCTTCACCTATTTATAGATGAAACACAATTTTCCAAAATTGCTAACTAACCCCTAAAGATACCCTAGTTTGTTCTTTGGTCCCTACAAGAGACCAATTTGGTCTTGTCTTCTTGAAGGGTGGCCGGCCACTCTTGTGTCTTTCATGCCAAGTAACCCAAGCTAGGGTTGCTTACTCATGTGGCCTAGGGACCATGAGGTGTCCCCTCCTTGGTGTGGCCGGCCTTGGGTGGAAGTCATGCATGCCTTGGTTTGCCAACAAGCAAAGCTAGTATGCTTACTAAGCTTGCCTAGGTGCAAAGGTGTCAAGCCCTAAAGGAGTTCAAGAATTCCATCTTTGGTAAATTGGGAGATAGTCCTTGAAGTCAAGCTATTTTTCTCCTTGGTCCCTATGTGTTGGCCGGCCATGCTTCATCCAATATGCCAAGCAAGCTAAGCTAGAATTGCTTGCTCATCAAGGCTACACTTTGAGGTGGCACATCCTTGGTGTGGCCGGCCCTAGGGTGATGTGTGCAAGCCTTGGCTTGCCAAGGAAGCTAGGCTAGGCAACCTAGGGTGTGTCAATGTCTTGGCTATCCATGTGAGCAAGGCTAGAGTAGCTTACTCACCCTAGCTACAAAATGATGTGTCATTCACTAAGGATGGCCGGTCTTGGTGTTGGCTTAGCAAAGCCTTGGCTTGCCAAGTAGGTGGAGCTAGGTTTGCTTACTCACCAAGGCTAGGCCATGAGATGTCATTTCCTCATGGTGGCCGGCCTTGGTGTGGTGGCTTAGGCAAACATGAGCTTGCCAAGTGAGCAAGTCTAAGGATGACTTACTCACCAAGGCTACACCACGATGTGTCGGTTCCTTGGATGGTCGGCCTTTGGTGCCTAGGTGTGCAAGCCTTGGCTTGCCATGGGTGCAAGGCTAGGGGTGACTAAGCCAAGCTATCACCTAGGGTTTCTCCCCTATGTGGCCGGTTTTGGTGTAACCAAGTGAGACAACATTGCTAAATGTGTCTTAACATAAAATCAACCAACCATACTAAAGTGTTAAAACACTAAACTTAGAGTTTGATTTGTAAACTTCTATTAACACTTAAAATCTTCTAATTTGCATAACCTTTTTCAAGAACAAGGTTACTTGCTCATCAAGCCATGACGTGGCCGGTTCCCATGGTGACACATGGCATAATGGGATTGGTTTTAGCTAGAGTTTTCAAAAACAATCTTAACTTAACATCCTTGATTTCAAACCAAACCAACTAAACTAAAAATGGGTCAATAACTTAATTGAACTAAGAAACTTTACTTAAGGAGTCCCTGGTTCAAAAATTTACATAATTGCTGATAAGTTTACAATCTTTTTCAAAATTGCACAATGGCCCCTAAAGGCAAAATATTTGCACTTTAGTCCCTATGACTTGGCCAATTTTTTTTTGTTAAGCCTTTAAACATCAAGTTTTTACTAAATCCTTCCTTAAAAGACTTTTTAGCTTCAAAATCATAAAACTTTTCTTAATTTGCAAATTGACCCCTAAACATAAAATATTTGCATTTTGGTCCCTGTGAGGTGACCAATCATAGTAATGACACTTGTCATCAGAGGTGTCATCCTTAAAGGTCTGGTTTGGCTTATCTCCCAAATGCAGTCCTTTCGTAAAATAACATAAAATCATAAAGCATAAACTTACACCTTTTTCTTTTAACAAAAAGGTCTTAAACTTGCATAACTAACTTATTTGAATCTTTTAACTAAAGATTCAACAACTTTTCATAGAAACATATCATACATATAACATAACAGACTTTGATTCTTAACAAAAGAAATCATAAGTTTACAAACAAGTTGGTTATTACAATCTACCCTCCTTAAAGAAATTTTCGTCCCCGAAAATCAGTACAAGTAGGGATAGTTCTTCCTTATTTCTTCTTCTACTTCCCACGTTGCTTCTTGAATATTATGATTCTGCCATAACACCTTAACCATCGGAATGGTTTTGTTCCTTAAAACCTTTTCTTCCCGATCTAGAATTCGTATTGGCCTTTCCTCGTACGTCAAATCTGTTTGTACTTCGACCGGTTCTTGACTTAGCACATGAGAAGGATCAGATACATATTTCTTTAACATGGAAACGTGAAAAACATTGTGTATAGAAGCTAAAGCTGGCGGTAAAGCAAGCTTGTAGGCAACTTTTCCAATTCTTTCGAGGATTTCAAACGGACCCGTGTATCTTGGACTGAGCTTTCCCTTCTTACCAAACCTCATAATCCCTTTGACTGGAGCAATCTTGAGAAAAACAGAATCTCCAACTTGGAATTCTAAAGGTCTTCGACGTTTATCAGCATAATTCTTCTGTCGACTGAAAGCTACATCGAGCCGTTGCTTGATCATCTTGACGTCTTCTGAGGTTTTTCTGATGAAGTCCGTAGTTTGAAGTTGCTTCTGTCCGACTTCCTGCCAATGGATGGGAGATCGACATTTCCTTCCATATAGCGCTTCAAATGGAGCCATACCAATAGAAGCATGATAACTATTATTATATGAAAATTCGATCAAGGGTAACTTTTGATCCCAATTTCCCTTGAAATCCAAAACACAAGATCTCAACATATCTTCTAAGATCTGGATCGTGCGCTCCGATTGTCCATCTGTCTGAGGGTGGAAAGCAGTACTGAATTTCAGCCTTGACCCCATAGCTGTGTGAACACTTTTCCAAAATCGCGAAGTAAATCGCCCATCTCGATCTGAAATAATGGATTTTGGAACTCCATGCAACTTAACAACCTGAGATACATAAATTCCAGCTAATTTCTCAACCGAAAAGGTGGCTTTACTAGCAATGAAATGGGCTGATTTGGTTAATCTATCCACAATTACCCAAATCATATCATTTCCACTAGCGGTCCTGGGTAGTCCAACTACGAAATCCATGGTGATTTGTTCCCATTTCCATTCTGGGAGTTCTATCTTTTGAAGATCTCTGCCAGGTTGTCGGTGTTCAGCCTTAACTTTCTGACAAGTTAAACACTTTGATACAAATTCAGCAATTTCTCTCTTCATGTTCGGCCACCAAAAGTTCTCCTTAAGGTCCTTATACATCTTAGTAGCTCCAGGGTGAACTGAGTATGGCGTTTCATGCGCTTCTGACATGATTTGTTTCCTTAGAAACTCAAAGTTAGGAACACAAATCCTTCCTTTGAAAAGAATTAGCCCATTCGCAGACGTCTTAAATTCCTTATCTTCTTCGCCAAGTAGCTGAATTTTCAACAAAAAGGAATCTTTCCTTTGATAGTCCTTAATGGTATCTAAGAGATTAGACTGAAGAGTCAAAACAGACAATTTTCCGGTTAGTATTTCTAATCGGAAATCAGAAATTTCCTTTTTGAGGGGTTCGGACATCATTTCAAGAGACATGAGCATACCGGATGACTTCCTGCTCAGCGCATCTGCAACCTTGTTTGCCTTTCCAGGATGATAAAGAATTTCACAATCATAATCCTTTACGAGTTCGAGCCATCTTCGTTGCCGCATATTAAGCTCCTTTTGAGTAAAAATGTATTTGAGACTTTGATGATCGGTAAAAATCTCACATCTATTACCATACAGGTAATGTCTCCAAATCTTCAAAGCGAAAACCACCGCAGCTAGCTCCAAATCGTGAGTCGGGTAGTTCCGTTCATGGTCCTTCAGTTGACGTGAAGCATAAGCAACCACATTTCTTCCTTGCATAAGGACGGCTCCTAGTCCAGTTTTCGACGCATCACTATAAATGGCGAAATTTCCTGCATCAACGTCCGGAATGATCAACACTGGTGCACTTGTAAGTTTCCTCTTGAGCTCTTGGAAGTTTTCTTCACACTTCGGTGTCCACTTAAACTTTCTCCCCTTTTTAGTAAGAGCTGTTAGTGGCGCTGCTATCTTGGAGAATCCTTCAACGAACCGTCGGTAGTATCCGGCCAAGCCAAGAAAGCTTCGTATTTCCGTAACGTTTCTGGGTGCTGACCATGCACTAACTGCTTCTATCTTAGCAGGATCAACAGAAATTCCTTCCCTTGAAACCACGTGGCCTAAGAAATGTACTTTCTCCAACCAAAATTCACATTTAGTGAATTTGGCATAAAGCTGATTCCGTCTTAAGGTTTCCAAAACCAACTTGAGGTGCTGCTCATGTTCCTTTGTAGATTTTGAGTAGATCAAAATATCATCAATGAAGATGATAACAAACTTATCTAAATAATCTTTAAATACCCGATTCATAAGGTCCATAAAAGCAGCTGGAGCATTAGTTAATCCAAAAGGCATGACTAAATAGTCATAATGTCCATAACGTGTACGAAACGCCGTCTTGGGAATATCTCCTTCCTTGATTCTGAGTTGATGGTAGCCTGAACGCAAGTCAATCTTCGAGAATACCAAAGCTCCTCTAAGTTGATCAAAGAGATCGTCGATTCTCGGGAGAGGGTACTTGTTCTTAATCGTGATCTTATTCAACTCGCGATAGTCAATACACATTCGTAAAGTTCCATCCTTCTTTTTGACAAACAACACAGGTGCTCCCCACGGGGAATGGCTTTGACGAATAAATCCCTTGTCCAACAGTTCTTGCAACTGTACTTGAAGTTCCCTAAGCTCAGCTGGGGCCATGCGATAAGGTGCTTTCGATATTGGAGCTGTTCCTGGTAACAATTCTATTTCGAAAGAGATTTCACGCTCGGGCGGAAGTTTAGTTAAATCTTTTGGAAAAACGTCTACATATTCCCTAATAATAGGAACATCTTCGGGCTGTAGCTCTTTTTCTTGTTCTTTGTCCACCATGTTAGCTAAGTACCCTTGACATCCATTAGCTAACATTTTCCAAGCTTTCATTGCAGAAACAAGCCGGGTTGATGAGCTCTTAGACTGGCCGTGAAAGTTGAATTCCTCTTCGCCGAAAAGACTAAACGTAACACAACGCTTTCGACAATCAATCTTAGCGTTGTACTTATCTAAGAAATCCATTCCCAGGATTACATCAAAATCCTGAAGCTTAATAGCAATCAGGTCTACATATAATTCTCTACCACACATAACTATCGGAATATTTCGCATCCAGGAATCAGATAACAAAATATCTCCCGATGGAAGAGAGGTTCTAAAAGGTTGCCCTATACTTTCTACATTTCTACCTAACTTCCGGGCATACCCCATTGATATAAACGAATGGGTGGCACCGGAATCAATTAGGGCAAATGCATCATAAGCGGTTATAGAGACCTGACCTGTTACTACATTAGAAGTTCCAGCCTCAGCATCTCCCTTTGTGTAAGCATAAATCCTGGCTTGTGGTTCAGGAGCTTCAAGTCTTGCTTGTACCATCGAAGGACTTTCGACTTTTGCTTGTACCGCGTGAAGCTGTCGGTTTGGATTCCTATTCTGGTACTGAGGGTTCTGGTTCTGACTATGGGAGGTACAATTTTTCGCATAATGACCTTCCTTGCCACAAAGGTAGCAAGCGTTTGTTCCCATCCTACATACGCCTGGATGTTTCTTTCCACATTGAGTACACACAGGATAGCTGTTATTAATACCCTCATTCCTACGGTTGTTCCTCTTCTGGGGGTAATTCTTCTGTTGGCCCTGGCCCGTAGCATTCTCTCTTCTTTTATTCCTTCCAAACTGCTTGGAACTTTGGTTGGAATTACTAGTCTGGCCTTTTAAGTTCGGTTGCAGGTTCTGCCTAGACTGTATCTGTTTCTCTACAGCTTTTTCTTCCTTCTTAGCTTTGAATATCTGAACCCATGCTTCCTTATCCTGATTAATCCAGTATTCTGCTCTCATAGCTCGACCTATACAATCAGCTACAAGAGTTGGAGGGCTACTTCCAGCACTAACTTGCTTGGCGATATCGGTCCGAAACATTTTCATCATCCTCCTTACTTTCTCTCTCTCGTTCGGTACCAGTTCCGGACATAAACGAGCAAGCTGTTCAAATTTCTTGACTGCTTCCATCACAGACAAGGATCCTTGCTTAAAGCTGGTAAACTCATCCTGTTGAGCTGCAAGAATCTCCTGGTTGTAGTACATAATTCTGAATTCGTCTACAAAATCTTGCCATTGCATGAACACCACGTTTCTGCGCATCTGAACCGTTCTCCACCAATGACGTGCATCTTTCTTAAGTGCAAAGGAGGCACAAAGAACTTTCTCCTGTTCCGTAAGTCCCATAAAATCCAAAATTACTTGGATATCGATCAGCCAATTATCTGCCACTAATGGATCTGTGGTTCCTTCAAATTCAGGTGCCTTCATTCGCCTAAATCGTTCATACAACAGATCTTCCCTAACTATAGGTGGATTCCTTTGCAGACCTTCGGGTGCTATCGGAACTTCTTGATGAACCTCTGGTGCTTGAGGCACTGCTGGAGGTACAGGGTTATTTTGAGGTGGGGCTTCGTTCGCTCGAGGCACTTGATTCAGCTGGGCTACTTGTTCCCGAAGCTGGTTCGTTTCTTGTTGTTGTTCCCGTAATTGTCGTTGCAAGGTAGCTACTATATTTGCAAGATCAGGTTCTTGCGGAATGGGATTCGCTCGGGTACGTGGACGCGACATCTTCTATTTCTTATCTAATTACGATAAAGATATTGTTATACTACAAATATCTTTTCGTTCATTCATATCTAATCATAAAATCTTATTATGAATACTACTTACTTATCATATCATATCATCGTATCATACCATAACATCATGACATAAAACATAACATTTGAGATCCATCATGATCTCATCATTCCATGACATATCATATGTTGTTCATAATCTTGCATTCCATCATCATTCATAATTCATACATTCATAATTCATACTTCATACATTCATAATTCATACATTCATATTCAACCATACCATCATGTACATATTCTTTACTTGCTATATACATAAATACATGATCAAGTACAAGATAGAAGTGATTATCACTATCTATCTTACATACATACTATTTTATTCTTAAACTATCTATTCCGATGATAACTCAGAGAATACGTCCCAGTCTTCCTCATCGAATAAAACTTCTTCCGGATCATCCTCCATATGAACATCCTCTTCCTCCTCATCTCCGTTATCCAGGATGATTTCGTGGGGATCCTCTTCGAGATTCATGCCATCAATATCCTCTTGTGGAGGAATCTCCTGAAGTGGTATTGCCGGAATAGGGTCCTCTGGCAATGCTGGTCCCCATTGGAAGGGTGGCTCCTCCACGTCATTGTTGTTAACTGGGACTTGGATATTGTTCTCCACTAAGGCATCTGCTTGAACCATGTGAGCTATCAACTCCGCTTCCATGATGTCGTTAATCATGTGTTCCAGAGTCATTCCTAGTGCCGGTGGCTGAATGTGATCCCTGACATCAGGTGGCAGTCCTTCTCGGAGTAGTTGCAATGCCCGAAACTCTGGGTCGCCCATTTCTGGAATATGAGGCAACATAGCCTCCTGAAATCTTCGACAATAATGGCCCATCGACTCTCCCGGATAAGCATGCCAATCATACACATAGTTAAGATATCGGACAAGATTTATGTCACGATAAATTTCTGGATCCCGATAATGTCCGTTGGCGTCTTCCTCTAGTGGAGGTCCAAAACGAGCAGTGATAACCTGGCGAAAGTTTTCCCATGATCCTCCCTGAACTTCTTGTTCTCCTGTTATCCTCCACCATAATCTAGCATCTAATGCTAGACAACGACTCGCTAACGATACCTGTAGATGGGGTGGAATATGACCTATTCGAAATATAGCCTCCATGTCGTGAAGCCATGCAGCGAGAGTCACAGTTCGTCTAGTTCCATCAAATACTAGAGGAGACATCGTGAAAAATGCGTAGGCTGCACTTCGATCGTCATCCATTTTCCTCAAATCTAGATTATACAAATTCATAATATAAATACGAAATATTTATTTAACTTACAATGACTGTGGCGCAGGCAAGCAAACTGTGAAACCGGAAGGTAGGAACTAAAGCTCTGATACCAACTCTTGTGACGACCCGCCTAGCGCTGGCCGTTACCATACATTCTTACATAATAATAGATGAAAATTTAGACAGAAATTTTTTTTTTTTTTTAACAACTGATAAGTATTGTTTAACTTGGAAAGTCCATAATAAACATTTATATCCATACATATACTTATACATAATTACTTATAGCGGAAATGTGTTTTTGTACTTAAATACATCATATTTAGCGTAGCATTATTTAACAAAAAGAAACGTAGTGATTCCGTCCCACAGTTTCACAGCTTTGCCTTGCCATGCTCCACCGCCTTGTATCAAGAAATACTGCATGGTTGCTTACCTACAGCATAAACTTAAAACATGAGCTTTCGCTCAGCAAGCACAACTATTTATCCACAAAACATATCATGATAACATAATGCATGAACCATTTATCGTCAATTTCTGTTTTCATAAGTTAGCATAGATTTTTGGGCCCTTACATAACTTAACATGAATGTACGTACCGTGGCGCGCTGCCATGGAGTGGTTGGGGCGGCCGGCCCTGTCCAACTCAAACCATGAACCAAACCCGACCTGACGCGGGTCGATACGACATATAGCTTCCTGCTTATATTAAAAGTCTTGTTCTTGTCTTATTTCATACTTGAAATATTGTTTCATATTCATAACCAGTTTCTTAACTGAAGCTGGGGTTTCATATTTTACCAACTCGTTATTCTTTAATGAGCATACTTCGTGATGTCATAATATCACATTTCTCATCATATCAACATACATATTATAAACATACATTCATGAACTTGAAAACATACATGCCATACATTCATTATTTCTTGCATACATACATGCCATACATTCATCATTTCTTGCATACATACATGTCATACATTCATCATTTCTTGCATACATACATGTCATTCGTACTTTAATATTATCATATCTTAAAAATGTATATACATACATATCATAAATATTTCTTATACACATAACATTATAAACTTGATATCATACAAGCCATAACGTTTTATCATGCTTATATCATTATAAACTTGAAAGCATTCAACAAACAATTTTTGTTTATGCTGTAGGCGGAGTCATACTTACCGTTACTGCGCCTTGAATCACAATCTTTCACTCAAACAGGTCGTTTCCCTGTTTTCAAGAAAAATCATAGGATGAGTATCATCCTATCATAATAACACAATGATTCTAATTGCTAACAACCATTCCTAAATTTCAACTCCTTTTTGAAATTTAGTAAAAACTCTAATCATTTTGAAAATCGGGTTCCAAAACCAATTCATAAAGTTTAGTTCTTTACTTACAAATCTGTTTCGAATCTGGAAAAGTTTTCTTCATTAAAGTTGTAGATATTGAAGTCTCCTACAACTTTTGTTTTAACCTCAAACTTCAAATCAGCCTTTAACATGCTTATTTTTGCCTTATAAAATATTTCGACCAAACTTACTGCTTATAATTTGGTCTCGGGTTTTTATAGAAATAAAGGTCTTAAGAGCCTTATTTTCAAAAACTGGCCGCGTTTGCCCCTAGGATTTTCCTTCCTCTACAACTTTGCAGTTTTAACTTTTTAAAGATTCGGCCTCTAAAGGCCTCTAAATATTGTTTCAGAAAAACTGCTCGGATAGAGACTTAATCAAGCATACAAAAACCCTAGTGCATGTATCTTACAAAATTTAAACTCTTGCTTAATCATACTAATCATTCTCTTAATTCATAAATGGAGAACTAGAGGGTAACAATATTTACCTCAAGTTTCACGGATGGAATTCTTAATCTAAGGTAATTGAAAATTCTCTCACACTAAACCGAAAAGCTTTTCTAGTTTTCTTTTCTTTCTTTTCTTTCTTTTCTATGCTCGGTTTCTATGGCAGGGTTGGGAGGAATTTGTGCTGCTCAAGGTTGTGTGTGTGTGTGTTGGCTAACCAAATGACACAACAGCATCTTCACCTATTTATAGATGAAACACAATTTTCCAAAATTGCTAACTAACCCCTAAAGATACCCTAGTTTGTTCTTTGGTCCCTACAAGAGACCAATTTGGTCTTGTCTTCTTGAAGGGTGGCCGGCCACTCTTGTGTCTTTCATGCCAAGTAACCCAAGCTAGGGTTGCTTACTCATGTGGCCTAGGGACCATGAGGTGTCCCCTCCTTGGTGTGGCCGGCCTTGGGTGGAAGTCATGCATGCCTTGGTTTGCCAACAAGCAAAGCTAGTATGCTTACTAAGCTTGCCTAGGTGCAAAGGTGTCAAGCCCTAAAGGAGTTCAAGAATTCCATCTTTGGTAAATTGGGAGATAGTCCTTGAAGTCAAGCTATTTTTCTCCTTGGTCCCTATGTGTTGGCCGGCCATGCTTCATCCAATATGCCAAGCAAGCTAAGCTAGAATTGCTTGCTCATCAAGGCTACACTTTGAGGTGGCACATCCTTGGTGTGGCCGGCCCTAGGGTGATGTGTGCAAGCCTTGGCTTGCCAAGGAAGCTAGGCTAGGCAACCTAGGGTGTGTCAATGTCTTGGCTATCCATGTGAGCAAGGCTAGAGTAGCTTACTCACCCTAGCTACAAAATGATGTGTCATTCACTAAGGATGGCCGGTCTTGGTGTTGGCTTAGCAAAGCCTTGGCTTGCCAAGTAGGTGGAGCTAGGTTTGCTTACTCACCAAGGCTAGGCCATGAGATGTCATTTCCTCATGGTGGCCGGCCTTGGTGTGGTGGCTTAGGCAAACATGAGCTTGCCAAGTGAGCAAGTCTAAGGATGACTTACTCACCAAGGCTACACCACGATGTGTCGGTTCCTTGGATGGTCGGCCTTTGGTGCCTAGGTGTGCAAGCCTTGGCTTGCCATGGGTGCAAGGCTAGGGGTGACTAAGCCAAGCTATCACCTAGGGTTTCTCCCCTATGTGGCCGGTTTTGGTGTAACCAAGTGAGACAACATTGCTAAATGTGTCTTAACATAAAATCAACCAACCATACTAAAGTGTTAAAACACTAAACTTAGAGTTTGATTTGTAAACTTCTATTAACACTTAAAATCTTCTAATTTGCATAACCTTTTTCAAGAACAAGGTTACTTGCTCATCAAGCCATGACGTGGCCGGTTCCCATGGTGACACATGGCATAATGGGATTGGTTTTAGCTAGAGTTTTCAAAAACAATCTTAACTTAACATCCTTGATTTCAAACCAAACCAACTAAACTAAAAATGGGTCAATAACTTAATTGAACTAAGAAACTTTACTTAAGGAGTCCCTGGTTAAAAAATTTACATAATTGCTGATAAGTTTACAATCTTTTTCAAAATTGCACAATGGCCCCTAAAGGCAAAATATTTGCACTTTAGTTCCTATGACTTGGCCAATTTTTTTTTGTTAAGCCTTTAAACATCAAGTTTTTACTAAATCCTTCCTTAAAAGACTTTTTAGCTTCAAAATCATAAAACTTTTCTTAATTTGCAAATTGACCCCTAAACATAAAATATTTGCATTTTGGTCCCTGTGAGGTGACCAATCATAGTAATGACACTTGTCATCAGAGGTGTCATCCTTAAAGGTCTGGTTTGGCTTATCTCCCAAATGCAGTCCTTTCGTAAAATAACATAAAATCATAAAGCATAAACTTACACCTTTTTCTTTTAACAAAAAGGTCTTAAACTTGCATAACTAACTTATTTGAATCTTTTAACTAAAGATTCAACAACTTTTCATAGAAACATATCATACATATAACATAACAGACTTTGATTCTTAACAAAAGAAATCATAAGTTTACAAACAAGTTGGTTATTACAGCACCGGATCCCATCAGAACTCCGCAGTTAAGCGTGCTTTGGCGAGAGTAGTACTAGGGTGGGTGACCTCCTGGGAAGTCCTCGTGTTGCACTCGTGTTTTTGCTCTTTTGTTTTTCTTTTTCGTTTTTTCTCTTTACCGCTTTTAACGTTAAGGCGTCCCTCACTTGCACCGCACCGGGGGACCCACTAACGTGACTGCCGACAAAACTTTTTGCCTCTCTTTTTCAAGCAAGTGAACACCTTAAGTGATTTCTTCGCGCTTACGACTTCGAGTGCGATCATACCAGCACTAATGCACCGAATCCCATCAGAACTCCGCTGTTAAGCGTGCTTGGGGGAGAGTAGTACTAGGATGGGTGACCTCCTGGGAAGTCCTCGTGTTGCACTCGTGTTTTTTCTCTTTTGTTTTTCTTATTCGTTTTTTCTCTTTACCGCTTTTAACGTTAAGGCGTCCCTCGCTTGCACCGCACCAGGGGACCCACTAACGTGACTGCCGACAAAACTTTTTGCCTCTCTTTTTCAAGCAAGTGAACACCTTAAGTGATTTCTTCGCGCTTAGGACTTCGGGTGCGATCATACCAGCACTAATGCACCGGATCCCATCAGAACTCCGCAGTTATGCATGCTTGGGCGTGAGTAGTACTAGGATGGGTGACCTCCTGGGAAGTCCTCGTGTTGCACTCGTGTTTTAGCTCTTTTGTTTTTCTTATTCATTTTTTTTCTTTACGGCTTTTAACGTTAAGACGTCCCTCGCTTGCACCGCGTCAGGGGACCCACGAAAGTGGCTGCCGACATAACTTTTCGCCTCTCTTGTTCATGCAAGTGAACACCTTAAGTAATTTCTTCGCGCTTAGGACGTCAGGTGCGATCATACCAGCACTAATGCACCGGATCCCATCCGAACTCCGCAGTTAAGCGTTCTTGGGCGAGAGTAGTACTAGGATGGGTGACCTCCTGGGAAGTCCTCGTGTTGCACTCGTGTTTTTGCTCATTTGTTTTTCTTATTCGTTTTTTCTCTTTACCGCTTTTAACGTTAAGGCGTCCCTCGCTTGCACCGCATCGGGGGACCCACTAACGTGACGGCCGACATAACTTTTCGCCTCTCTGGTTCAAGCAAGTGAACACCTTAAGTGATTTCTTCGCGCTTACGACATCGAGTGCGATCATACCAGCACTAATGCACCGGATCCCATCAGAACTCCGCAGTTAAGCGTGCTTGGGCGAGAGCAGTAATAGGATGGGTGACCTCCTGGGAAGTCCTCGTGTTGCACTCATGTTTTTGCTCATTTGTTTTTCTTATTCGTTTTTTCTCTTTACCGCTTTTAACGTTAAGGCGTCCCTTGCTTGCACCGCGCCGGGGGACCCACTAACGTGACGGCCGACATAACTTTTCGCCTCTCTAGTTCAAGCAAGTGAACACCTTAAGTGATTTCTTCGTGCTTACGACTTCGAGTGCGATCATACCAGCACTAATGCACCAGATCCCATCAGAACTTCGCAGTTAAGCGTGCTTGGGCGAGAGTAGTACTAGGATGGGTGACCTCCTGGGAAGTCCTTGTGTTGCACTCGTGTTTTTGCTCATTTGTTTTTCTTATTCGTTTTTTCTCTTTACCGCTTTTAACGTTAAGGCGTCCCTCGCTTGCACCGCGCCGGGGGACCCACTAACGTGACGGCCGACATAACTTTTCGCCTCTCTAGTTCAAGCAAGTGAACACCTTAAGTGATTTCTTCGCGCTTACGACTTCGAGTGCGATCATACCAGCACTAATGCACCGGATCCCATCAGAACTCCGCAGTTAAGCGTGCTTGGACGAGAGTAGTACTAGGGTGGGTGACCTCCTGGGAAGTCCTCGTGTTGCACTCGTGTTTTTGCTCTTTTGTTTTTCTTTTTCGTTTTTTCTCTTCACCGCTTTTAACGTTAAGGCGTCCCTCGCTTGCACCGCACCGGGGGACCCACTAACGTGACTGCCGACAAAACTTTTTGCCTCTCTTTTTCAAGCAAGTGAACACCTTAAGTGATTTCTTCGCGCTTACGACTTCGAGTGCGATCATACCAGCACTAATGCACCGAATCCCATCAGAACTCCGCAGTTAAGCGTGCTTGGGCGAGAGTAGTACTAGGATGGGTGACCTCCTGGGAAGTCCTCGTGTTGCACTCGTGTTTTTGCTCTTTTATTTTTCTAATTCGTTTTTTCTCTTTACCGCTTTTAACGTTAAGGCGTCCCTCGCTTGCACCGCACCGGGGGACCCACTAACGTGACTGCCGACAAAACTTTTTGCCTCTCTTTTTCAAGCAAGTGAACACATTAAGTGATTTCTTCGCGCTTACGACTTCGAGTGCGATCATACCAGCACTAATGCACCGAATCCCATCAGAACTCCGCAGTTAAGCGTGCTTGGGCGAGAGTAGTACTAGGATGGGTGACCTCCTGGGAAGTCCTCGTGTTGCACTCGTGTTTTTGCTCTTTTGTTTTTCTGATTCGTTTTTTCTCTTTACCGCTTTTAACGTTAAGGCGTCCCTCGCTTGCACCGCACCGGGGGACCCACTAACGTGACTGCCGACAAAACTTTTTGCCTCTCTTTTTCAAGCAAGTGAACACCTTAAGTGATTTCTTCGCGCTTAGGACTTCGGGTGCGATCATACCAGCACTAATGCACCGGATCCCATCAGAACTCCGCAGTTAAGCATGCTTGGGCGAGAGTAGTACTAGGATGGGTGACCTCCTGGGAAGTCCTCGTGTTGCACTCGTGTTTTAGCTCTTTTGTTTTTCTTATTCATTTTTTTTCTTTACGGCTTTTAACGTTAAGACGTCCCTCGCTTGCACCGCGTCAGGGGACCCACGAAAGTGGCTGCCGACATAACTTTTCGCCTCTCTTGTTCATGCAAGTGAACACCTTAAGTAATTTCTTCGCGCTTAGGACGTCGGGTGCGATCATACCAGCACTAATGCACCGGATCCCATCCGAACTCCGCAGTTAAGCGTTCTTGGGCGAGAGTAGTACTAGGATGGGTGACCTCCTGGGAAGTCCTCGTGTTGCACTCGTGTTTTTGCTCATTTGTTTTTCTTATTCGTTTTTTCTCTTTACCGCTTTTAACGTTAAGGCATCCCTCGCTTGCACCGTGCCGGGGGACCCACTAACGTGACGGCCGACATAACTTTTCGCCTCTCTGGTTCAAGCAAGTGAACACCTTAAGTGATTTCTTCGCGCTTACGACATCGAGTGCGATCATACCAGCACTAATGCACCGGATCCCATCAGAACTCCGCAGTTAAGCGTGCTTGGGCGAGAGTAGTACTAGGATGGGTGACCTCCTGGGAAGTCCTCGTGTTGCACTCGTGTTTTTGCTTATTTGTTTTTCTTATTCGTTTTTTCTCTTTACCGCTTTTAACGTTAAGGCGTCCCTTGCTTGCACCGCGTCGGGGGACCCACTAACGTGACGGCCGACATAACTTTTCACCTCTCTAGTTCAAGCAAGTGAACACCTTAAGTGATTTCTTCGTGCTTACGACTTCGAGTGCGATCATACCAGCACTAATGCACCGGATCCCATCAGAACTTCGCAGTTAAGCGTGCTTGGGCGAGAGTAGTACTAGGATGGGTGACCTCCTGGGAAGTCCTTGTGTTGCACTCGTGTTTTTGCTCATTTGTTTTTCTTATTCGTTTTTTCTCTTTACCGCTTTTAACGTTAAGGCATCCCTCGCTTGCACCGTGCCGGGGGACCCACTAACGTGACGGCCGACATAACTTTTCGCCTCTCTGGTTCAAGCAAGTGAACACCTTAAGTGATTTCTTCGCGCTTACGACATCGAGTGCGATCATACCAGCACTAATGCACCGGATCCCATCAGAACTCCGCAGTTAAGCGTGCTTGGGCGAGAGTAGTACTAGGATGGGTGACCTCCTGGGAAGTCCTCGTGTTGCACTCGTGTTTTTGCTCATTTGTTTTTCTTATTCGTTTTTTCTCTTTACCGCTTTTAACGTTAAGGCGTCCCTTGCTTGCACCGCGTCGGGGGACCCACTAACGTGACGGCCGACATAACTTTTCGCCTCTCTAGTTCAAGCAAGTGAACACCTTAAGTGATTTCTTCGTGCTTACGACTTCGAGTGCGATCATACCAGCACTAATGCACCGGATCCCATCAGAACTTCGCAGTTAAGCGTGCTTGGGCGAGAGTAGTACTAGGATGGGTGACCTCCTGGGAAGTCCTTGTGTTGCACTCGTGTTTTTGCTCATTTGTTTTTCTTATTCGTTTTTTCTCTTTACCGCTTTTAACGTTAAGGCGTCCCTCGCTTGCACCGCGCCGGGGGACCCACTAACGTGACGGCCGACATAACTTTTCGCCTCTCTAGTTCAAGCAAGTGAACACCTTAAGTGATTTCTTCGTGCTTACGACTTCGAGTGCGATCATACCAGCACTAATGCACCGGATCCCATCAGAACTCCGCAGTTAAGCGTGCTTGGGCGAGAGTAGTACTAGGGTGGGTGACCTCCTGGGAAGTCCTCGTGTTGCACTCGTGTTTTTGCTCTTTTGTTTTTCTTTTTCGTTTTTTCTCTTTACCGCTTTTAACGTTAAGGCGTCCCTCGCTTGCACCGCACCGGGGGACCCACTAACGTGACTGCCGACAAAACTTTTTGCCTCTCTTTTTCAAGCAAGTGAACACCTTAAGTGATTTCTTCGCGCTTACGACTTCGAGTGCGATCATACCAGCACTAATGCACCGAATCCCATCAGAACTCCGCAGTTAAGCGTGCTTGGGCGAGAGTAGTACTAGGATGGGTGACCTCCTGGGAAGTCCTTGTGTTGCACTCGTGTTTTTGCTCTTTTATTTTTCTTATTCGTTTTTTCTCTTTACCGCTTTTAATTAAGGCGTCCCTCGCTTGCACCGCACCGGGGGACCCACTAACGTGACTGCCGACATAACTTTTCGCCTCTCTGGTTCAAGCAAGTGAACACCTTAAGTGATTTCTTCGCGCTTAGGATTTCGGGTGCGATCATACCACCACTAATGCACCGGATCCCATCAGAACTACGCAGTTAAGCGTGCTTGGGCGAGAGTAGTACTAGGATGGGTGACCTCTTGGGAAGTCCTCATGTTGCACTCGTGTTTTAGCTCTTTTGTTTTTCTTATTCATTTTTTCTCTTTACGGCTTTTAACGTTAAGACGTCCCTCGCTTGCACTTCGTCAGGGGACCCACGAAAGTGGCTGCCGACATAACTTTTCGCCTCTCTTTTTCAAGCAAGTGAACACCTTAAGTGATTTCTTCGCGCTTAGGACGTCGGGTGCGATCATACCACCACTAATGCACCGGATCCCATCCGAACTCCGCAGTTAAGCGTTCTTGGGCGAGAGTAGTACTAGGATGGGTGACCTCCTGGGAAGTCCTCGTGTTGCACTCGTGTTTTTGCTCATTTGTTTTTCTTATTCGTTTTTTCTCTTTACCGCTTTTAACGTTAAGGCATCCCTCGCTTGCACCGTGCCGGGGGACCCACTAACGTGACGGCCGACATAACTTTTCACCTCTCTAGTTCAAGCAAGTGAACACCTTAAGTGATTTCTTCGTGCTTACGACTTCGAGTGCGATCATACCAGCACTAATGCACCGGATCCCATCAGAACTTCGCAGTTAAGCGTGCTTGGGCGAAAGTAGTACTAGGATGGGTGACCTCCTGGGAAGTCCTCGTGTTGCACTCGTGTTTTTGCTCATTTGTTTTTCTTATTCGTTTTTTCTCTTTACGGCTTTTAACGTTAAGACGTCCCTCGCTTGCACTTCGTCAGGGGACCCACGAAAGTGGCTGCCGACATAACTTTTCGCCTCTCTTTTTCAAGCAAGTGAACACCTTAAGTGATTTCTTCGCGCTTAGGACGTCGGGTGCGATCATACCACCACTAATGCACCGGATCCCATCCGAACTCCGCAGTTAAGCGTTCTTGGGCGAGAGTAGTACTAGGATGGGTGACCTCCTGGGAAGTCCTCGTGTTGCACTCGTGTTTTTGCTCATTTGTTTTTCTTATTCGTTTTTTCTCTTTACCGCTTTTAACGTTAAGGCATCCCTCGCTTGCACCGTGCCGGGGGACCCACTAACGTGACGGCCGACATAACTTTTCGCCTCTCTGGTTCAAGCAAGTGAACACCTTAAGTGATTTCTTCGCGCTTAGGACGTCGGGTGCGATCATACCAGCACTAATGCACCGGATCCCATCAGAACTCCGCAGTTAAGCGTGCTTGGGCGAGAGTTGTACTAGGATGGGTGACCTCCTGGGAAGTCCTCGTGTTGCACTCGTGTGTTTGCTCATTTGTTTTTCTTATTCATTTTTTCTCTTTACCGCTTTTAACGTTAAGGCGTCCCTCGCTTGCACCGCGTCAGGGGACCCACTAACGTGACGGCCGACATAACTTTTCGCCTCTCTAGTTCAAGCCAGTGAACACCTTAAGTGATTTCTTCGCGATTACGACTTCGAGTGCGATCATACCAGCACAAATGCACCGGATCCCATCAGAACTCCGCTGTTAAGCGTGCTTGGGCGAGAGTAGTACTAGGATGGGTGTCCTCCTGGGAAGTCCTCGTGTTGCACTCGTGTTTTTGCTCATTTGTTTTTCTTATTCGTTTTTTCTCTTTACCGCTTTTAACGTTAAGGCATCCCTCGCTTGCACCGTGCCGGGGGACCCACTAACGTGACGGCCGACATAACTTTTCGCCTCTCTGGTTCAAGCAAGTGAACACCTTAAGTGATTTCTTCGCGCTTACGACATCGAGTGCGATCATACCAGCACTAATGCACCGGATCCCATCAGAACTCCGCAGTTAAGCGTGCTTGGGCGAGAGTAGTACTAGGATGGGTGACCTCCTGGGAAGTCCTCGTGTTGCACTCGTGTTTTTGCTCATTTGTTTTTCTTATTCGTTTTTTCTCTTTACCGCTTTTAACGTTAAGGCGTCCCTTGCTTGCACCGCGTCGGGGGACCCACTAACGTGACGGCCGACATAACTTTTCGCCTCTCTAGTTCAAGCAAGTGAACACCTTAAGTGATTTCTTCGTGCTTACGACTTCGAGTGCGATCATACCAGCACTAATGCACCGGATCCCATCAGAACTTCGCAGTTAAGCGTGCTTGGGCGAGAGTAGTACTAGGATGGGTGACCTCCTGGGAAGTCCTTGTGTTGCACTCGTGTTTTTGCTCATTTGTTTTTGTTATTCGTTTTTTCTCTTTACCGCTTTTAACGTTAAGGCGTCCCTCGCTTGCACCGCGCCGGGGGACCCACTAACGTGACGGCCGACATAACTTTTCGCCTCTCTAGTTCAAGCAAGTGAACACCTTAAGTGATTTCTTCGTGCTTACGACTTCGAGTGCGATCATACCAGCACTAATGCACCGGATCCCATCAGAACTCCGCAGTTAAGCGTGCTTGGGCGAGAGTAGTACTAGGGTGGGTGACCTCCTGGGAAGTCCTCGTGTTGCACTCGTGTTTTTGCTCTTTTGTTTTTCTTTTTCGTTTTTTCTCTTTACCGCTTTTAACGTTAAGGCGTCCCTCGCTTGCACCGCACCGGGGGACCCACTAACGTGACTGCCGACAAAACTTTTTGCCTCTCTTTTTCAAGCAAGTGAACACCTTAAGTGATTTCTTCGCGCTTACGACTTCGAGTGCGATCATACCAGCACTAATGCACCGAATCCCATCAGAACTCCGCAGTTAAGCGTGCTTGGGCGAGAGTAGTACTAGGATGGGTGACCTCCTGGGAAGTCCTTGTGTTGCACTCGTGTTTTTGCTCTTTTATTTTTCTTATTCGTTTTTTCTCTTTACCGCTTTTAATTAAGGCGTCCCTCGCTTGCACCGCACCGGGGGACCCACTAACGTGACTGCCGACATAACTTTTCGCCTCTCTGGTTCAAGCAAGTGAACACCTTAAGTGATTTCTTCGCGCTTAGGATTTCGGGTGCGATCATACCACCACTAATGCACCGGATCCCATCAGAACTACGCAGTTAAGCGTGCTTGGGCGAGAGTAGTACTAGGATGGGTGACCTCTTGGGAAGTCCTCATGTTGCACTCGTGTTTTAGCTCTTTTGTTTTTCTTATTCATTTTTTCTCTTTACGGCTTTTAACGTTAAGACGTCCCTCGCTTGCACTTCGTCAGGGGACCCACGAAAGTGGCTGCCGACATAACTTTTCGCCTCTCTTTTTCAAGCAAGTGAACACCTTAAGTGATTTCTTCGCGCTTAGGACGTCGGGTGCGATCATACCAGCACTAATGCACCGGATCCCATCAGAACTCCGCAGTTAAGCGTGCTTGGGCGAGAGTTGTACTAGGATGGGTGACCTCCTGAGAAGTCCTCGTGTTGCACTCGTGTGTTTGCTCATTTGTTTTTCTTATTCATTTTTTCTCTTTACCGCTTTTAACGTTAAGGCGTCCCTCGCTTGCACCGCGTCAGGGGACCCACTAACGTGACGGCCGACATAACTTTTCGCCTCTCTAGTTCAAGCCAGTGAACACCTTAAGTGATTTCTTCGCGATTACGACTTCGAGTGCGATCATACCAGCACAAATGCACCGGATCCCATCAGAACTCCGCTGTTAAGCGTGCTTGGGCGAGAGTAGTACTAGGATGGGTGTCCTCCTGGGAAGTCCTCGTGTTGCACTCGTGTTTTTGCTCATTTGTTTTTCTTATTCGTTTTTTCTCTTTACCGCTTTTAACGTTAAGGCATCCCTCGCTTGCACCGTGCCGGGGGACCCACTAACGTGACGGCCGACATAACTTTTCGCCTCTCTGGTTCAAGCAAGTGAACACCTTAAGTGATTTCTTCGCGCTTACGACATCGAGTGCGATCATACCAGCACTAATGCACCGGATCCCATCAGAACTCCGCAGTTAAGCGTGCTTGGGCGAGAGTAGTACTAGGATGGGTGACCTCCTGGGAAGTCCTCGTGTTGCACTCGTGTTTTTGCTCATTTGTTTTTCTTATTCGTTTTTTCTCTTTACCGCTTTTAACGTTAAGGCGTCCCTTGCTTGCACCGCGTCGGGGGACCCACTAACGTGACGGCCGACATAACTTTTCGCCTCTCTAGTTCAAGCAAGTGAACACCTTAAGTGATTTCTTCGTGCTTACGACTTCGAGTGCGATCATACCAGCACTAATGCACCGGATCCCATCAGAACTTCGCAGTTAAGCGTGCTTGGGCGAGAGTAGTACTAGGATGGGTGACCTCCTGGGAAGTCCTTGTGTTGCACTCGTGTTTTTGCTCATTTGTTTTTCTTATTCGTTTTTTCTCTTTACCGCTTTTAACGTTAAGGCGTCCCTCGCTTGCACCGCGCCGGGGGACCCACTAACGTGACGGCCGACATAACTTTTCGCCTCTCTAGTTCAAGCAAGTGAACACCTTAAGTGATTTCTTCGTGCTTACGACTTCGAGTGCGATCATACCAGCACTAATGCACCGGATCCCATCAGAACTCCGCAGTTAAGCGTGCTTGGGCGAGAGTAGTACTAGGGTGGGTGACCTCCTGGGAAGTCCTCGTGTTGCACTCGTGTTTTTGCTCTTTTGTTTTTCTTTTTCGTTTTTTCTCTTTACCGCTTTTAACGTTAAGGCGTCCCTCGCTTGCACCGCACCGGGGGACCCACTAACGTGACTGCCGACAAAACTTTTTGCCTCTCTTTTTCAAGCAAGTGAACACCTTAAGTGATTTCTTCGCGCTTACGACTTCGAGTGCGATCATACCAGCACTAATGCACCGAATCCCATCAGAACTCCGCAGTTAAGCGTGCTTGGGCGAGAGTAGTACTAGGATGGGTGACCTCCTGGGAAGTCCTTGTGTTGCACTCGTGTTTTTGCTCTTTTATTTTTCTTATTCGTTTTTTCTCTTTACCGCTTTTAATTAAGGCGTCCCTCGCTTGCACCGCACCGGGGGACCCACTAACGTGACTGCCGACATAACTTTTCGCCTCTCTGGTTCAAGCAAGTGAACACCTTAAGTGATTTCTTCGCGCTTAGGATTTCGGGTGCGATCATACCACCACTAATGCACCGGATCCCATCAGAACTACGCAGTTAAGCGTGCTTGGGCGAGAGTAGTACTAGGATGGGTGACCTCTTGGGAAGTCCTCATGTTGCACTCGTGTTTTAGCTCTTTTGTTTTTCTTATTCATTTTTTCTCTTTACGGCTTTTAACGTTAAGACGTCCCTCGCTTGCACTTCGTCAGGGGACCCACGAAAGTGGCTGCCGACATAACTTTTCGCCTCTCTTTTTCAAGCAAGTGAACACCTTAAGTGATTTCTTCGCGCTTAGGACGTCGGGTGCGATCATACCAGCACTAATGCACCGGATCCCATCAGAACTCCGCAGTTAAGCGTGCTTGGGCGAGAGTTGTACTAGGATGGGTGACCTCCTGAGAAGTCCTCGTGTTGCACTCGTGTGTTTGCTCATTTGTTTTTCTTATTCATTTTTTCTCTTTACCGCTTTTAACGTTAAGGCGTCCCTCGCTTGCACCGCGTCAGGGGACCCACTAACGTGACGGCCGACATAACTTTTCGCCTCTCTAGTTCAAGCCAGTGAACACCTTAAGTGATTTCTTCGCGATTACGACTTCGAGTGCGATCATACCAGCACAAATGCACCGGATCCCATCAGAACTCCGCTGTTAAGCGTGCTTGGGCGAGAGTAGTACTAGGATGGGTGTCCTCCTGGGAAGTCCTCGTGTTGCACTCGTGTTTTTGCTCATTTGTTTTTCTTATTCGTTTTTTCTCTTTACCGCTTTTAACGTTAAGGCGTCCCTCGCTTGCACCGCACCGGGGGACCCACTAACGTGACTGCCGACAAAACTTTTTGCCTCTCTTTTTCAAGCAAGGGAACACCTTAAGTGATTTCTTCGCGCTTAGGACTTCGGGTGCGATCATACCAGCACTAATGCACCGGATCCCATCAGAACTCCGCAGTTAAGCATGCTTGGGCGAGAGTAGTACTAGGATGGGTGACCTCCTGGGAAGTCCTCGTGTTGCACTCGTGTTTTAGCTCTTTTGTTTTTCTTATTCATTTTTTTTCTTTACGGCTTTTAACGTTAAGACGTCCCTCGCTTGCACCGCGTCAGGGGACCCACGAAAGTGGCTGCCGACATAACTTTTCGCCTCTCTTGTTCAAGCAAGTGAACACCTTAAGTAATTTCTTCGCGCTTACGACTTCGGGTGCGATCATACCAGCACTAATGCACCGGATCCCATCAGAACTCCGCAGTTAAGCATGCTTGGGCGAGAGTAGTACTAGGATGGGTGACCTCCTGGGAAGTCCTCGTGTTGCACTCGTGTTTTAGCTCTTTTGTTTTTCTTATTCATTTTTTTTCTTTACGGCTTTTAACGTTAAGACGTCCCTCGCTTGCACCGCGTCAGGGGACCCACGAAAGTGGCTGCCGACATAACTTTTCGCCTCTCTTGTTCATGCAAGTGAACACCTTAAGTAATTTCTTCGCGCTTAGGACGTCGGGTGCGATCATACCAGCACTAATGCACCGGATCCCATCCGAACTCCGCAGTTAAGCGTTCTTGGGCGAGAGTAGTACTAGGATGGGTGACCTCCTGGGAAGTCCTCGTGTTGCACTCGTGTTTTTGCTCATTTGTTTTTCTTATTCGTTTTTTCTCTTTACCGCTTTTAACGTTAAGGCATCCCTCGCTTGCACCGCGCCGGGGGACCCACTAACGTGACGGCCGACATAACTTTTCGCCTCTCTGGTTCAAGCAAGTGAACACCTTAAGTGATTTCTTCGCGCTTACGACATCGAGTGCGATCATACCAGCACTAATGCACCGGATCCCATCAGAACTCCGCAGTTAAGCGTGCTTGGGCGAGAGTAGTACTAGGATGGGTGACCTCCTGGGAAGTCCTCGTGTTGCACTCGTGTTTTTGCTCATTTGTTTTTCTTATTCGTTTTTTCTCTTTACCGCTTTTAACGTTAAGGCGTCCCTTGCTTGCACCGCGCCGGGGGACCCACTAACGTGACGGCCGACATAACTTTTCGCCTCTCTAGTTCAAGCAAGTGAACACCTTAAGTGATTTCTTCGTGCTTACGACTTCGAGTGCGATCATACCAGCACTAATGCACCGGATCCCATCAGAACTTCGCAGTTAAGCGTGCTTGGGCGAGAGTAGTACTAGGATGGGTGACCTCCTGGGAAGTCCTTGTGTTGCACTCGTGTTTTTGCTCATTTGTTTTTCTTATTCGTTTTTTCTCTTTACCGCTTTTAACGTTAAGGCGTCCCTCGCTTGCACCGCGCCGGGGGACCCACTAACGTGACGGCCGACATAACTTTTCGCCTCTCTAGTTCAAGCAAGTGAACACCTTAAGTGATTTCTTCGCGCTTACGACTTCGAGTGCGATCATACCAGCACTAATGCACCGGATCCCATCAGAACTCCGCAGTTAAGCGTGCTTGGGCGAGAGTAGTACTAGGGTGGGTGACCTCCTGGGAAGTCCTCGTGTTGCACTCGTGTTTTTGCTCTTTTGTTTTTCTTTTTCGTTTTTTCTCTTTACCGCTTTTAACGTTAAGGCGTCCCTCGCTTGCAGCGCACCGGGGGACCCACTAACGTGACTGCCGACAAAACTTTTTGCCTCTCTTTTTCAAGCAAGTGAACACCTTAAGTGATTTCTTCGCGCTTACGACTTCGAGTGCGATCATACCAGCACTAATGCACCGAATCCCATCAGAACTCCGCAGTTAAGCGTGCTTGGGCGAGAGTAGTACTAGGATGGGTGACCTCCAGGGAAGTCCTCGTGTTGCACTCGTGTTTTTGCTCTTTTATTTTTCTTATTCGTTTTTTCTCTTTATCGCTTTTAATTAAGGCGTCCCTCGCTTGCACCGCACCGGGGGACCCACTAACGTGACTGCCGACATAACTTTTCGCCTCTCTGGTTCAAGCAAGTGAACACCTTAAGTGATTTCTTCGCGCTTAGGATTTCGGGTGCGATCATACCACCACTAATGCACCGGATCCCATCAGAACTACGCAGTTAAGCGTGCTTGGGCGAGAGTAGTACTAGGATGGGTGACCTCTTGGGAAGTCCTCATGTTGCACTCGTGTTTTAGCTCTTTTGTTTTTCTTATTCATTTTTTCTCTTTACGGCTTTTAACGTTAAGACGTCCCTCGCTTGCACTTCGTCAGGGGACCCACGAAAGTGGCTGCCGACATAACTTTTCGCCTCTCTTTTTCAAGCAAGTGAACACCTTAAGTGATTTCTACGCGCTTAGGACGTCGGGTGCGATCATACCAGCACTAATGCACCGGATCCCATCAGAACTCCGCAGTTAAGCGTGCTTGGGCGAGAGTAGTACTAGGATGGGTGACCTCCTGGGAAGTCCTCGTGTTGCACTCGTGTGTTTGCTCATTTGTTTTTCTTATTCATTTTTTCTCTTTACCGCTTTTAACGTTAAGGCGTCCCTCGCTTGCACCGCGTCAGGGGACCCACTAACGTGACGGCCGACATAACTTTTCGCCTCTCTAGTTCAAGCCAGTGAACACCTTAAGTGATTTCTTCGCGATTACGACTTCGAGTGCGATCATACCAGCACAAATGCACCGGATCCAATCAGAACTCCGCAGTTAAGCATGCTTGGGCGAGAGTAGTACTAGGATGGGTGACCTCCTGGGAAGTCCTCGTGTTGCACTCGTGTTTTAGCTCTTTTGTTTTTCTTATTCATTTTTTTTCTTTACGGCTTTTAACGTTAAGACGTCCCTCGCTTCTACCGCGTCAGGGGACCCACGAAAGTGGCTGCCGACATAACTTTTCGCCTCTCTTGTTCATGCAAGTGAACACCTTAAGTAATTTCTTCGCGCTTAGGACGTCGGGTGCGATCATACCAGCACTAATGCACCGGATCCCATCCGAACTCCGCAGTTAAGCGTTCTTGGGCGAGAGTAGTACTAGGATGGGTGACCTCCTGGGAAGTCCTCGTGTTGCACTCGTGTTTTTGCTCATTTGTTTTTCTTATTCGTTTTTTCTCTTTACCGCTTTTAACGTTAAGGCATCCCTCGCTTGCACCGCGCCGGGGGACCCACTAACGTGACGGCCGACATAACTTTTCGCCTCTCTGGTTCAAGCAAGTGAACACCTTAAGTGATTTCTTCGCGCTTACGACATCGAGTGCGATCATACCAGCACTAATGCACCGGATCCCATCAGAACTCCGCAGTTAAGCGTGCTTGGGCGAGAGTAGTACTAGGATGGGTGACCTCCTGGGAAGTCCTCGTGTTGCACTCGTGTTTTTGCTCATTTGTTTTTCTTATTCGTTTTTTCTCTTTACCGCTTTTAACGTTAAGGCGTCCCTTGCTTGCACCGCGCCGGGGGACCCACTAACGTGACGGCCGACATAACTTTTCGCCTCTCTAGTTCAAGCAAGTGAACACCTTAAGTGATTTCTTCGCGCTT
The DNA here is from genome assembly GCA_038430175.1 of Ficus hirta. Lineage (NCBI taxonomy): Eukaryota > Viridiplantae > Streptophyta > Magnoliopsida > Rosales > Moraceae > Ficus > Ficus hirta. The sequence goes on along the minus strand of JBBWSE010000020.1, from coordinate 193,858 downwards.
ACGACTTCGAGTGCGATCATACCAGCACTAATGCACCGGATCCCATCAGAACTCCACAGTTAAGCGTGCTTGGGCGAGAGTAGTACTAGGATGGGTGACCTCCTGGGAAGTCCTCGTGTTGCACTCGTGTTTTTGCTCATTTGTTTTTCTTATTCGTTTTTTCTCTTTACCGCTTTTAACGTTAAGGCGTCCATCGCTTGCACCGCACCGGGGGACCCACTAACGTGACTGCCGACAAAACTTTTTGCCTCTCTTTTTCAAGTAAGTGAACACCTTAAGTGATTTCTTCGCGCTTACGACTTCGAGTGCGATCATACCAGCACTAATGCACCGGATCCCATCAGAACTCCGCAGTTAAGCGTGCTTGGGCGAGAGTAGTACTAGGATGGGTGACCTTCTGGGAAGTCCTCGTGTTGCACTCGTGTTTTTGCTCATTTGTTTTTCTTATTCGTTTTTTCTCTTTACCGCTTTTAACGTTAAGGCGTCCCTCGCTTGCACCGCGCCGGGGGACCCACTAACGTGACGGCCGACATAACTTTTCGCCTCTCTAGTTCAAGCAAGTGAACACCTTAAGTGATTTCTTCACGATTACGACTTCGAGTGCGATCATACCAGCACTAATGCACCGGATCCCATCAGAACTCCGCAGTTAAGCGTGCTTGGGCAAGAGTAGTACTAGGATGGGTGACCTCTTGGGAAGTCCTCGTGTTGCACTCGTGTTCTTGCTCATTTGTTTTTCTTATTCGTTTTTTCTCTTTACCGCTTTTAACGTTAAGGCGTCCCTCGCTTGCACCGCACCGGGGGACCCACTAACGTGACTGCCGACCAAACTTTTTGCCTCTCTTTTTCAAGCAAGTGAACACCGTAAGTGATTTCTTCGCGCTTACGACTTCGAGTGCGATCATACCAGCACTAATGCACCGAATCCCATCAGAACTCCGCAGTTATGCGTGCTTGGGCGAGAGTAGTACTAGGATGGGTGACCTCCTGGGAAGTCCTCTTGTTGCACTCGTGTTTTTGCTCTTTTGTTTTTCTTATTCGTTTTTTCTCTTTACCGCTTTTAACGTTAAGGCGTCCCTCGCTTGCACCGCACATGGGGACCCACTAACGTGACTGCCGACAAAACTTTTTGCCTCTCTTTTTCAAGCAAGTGAACACCTTAAGTGATTTCTTCGCGCTTAGGACTTCGGGTGCGATCATAACAGCACTAATGCACCGGATCCCATCAGAACTCCGCAGTTAAGCATGCTTGGGCGAGAGTAGTACTAGGATGGGTGACCTCCTGGGAAGTCCTCGTGTTGCACTCGTGTTTTAGCTCTTTTGTTTTTCTTATTCATTTTTTTTCTTTACGGCTTTTAACGTTAAGACGTCCCTCGCTTGCACCGCGTCAGGGGACCCACGAAAGTGGCTGCCGACATAACTTTTCGCCTCTCTTGTTCAAGCAAGTGAACACCTTAAGTAATTTCTTCGCGCTTACGACTTCGAGTGCGATCATACCAGTACTAATGCACCGGATCCCATCAGAACTCCGCAGTTAAGCGTGCTTGGGCGAGAGTAGTACTAGGATGGGTGACCTCCTGGGAAGTCCTCGTGTTGCACTCGTGTTTTTGCTCATTTGTTTTTCTTATTCGTTTTTTCTCTTTACCGCTTTTAACGTTAAGGCGTCCCTCGCTTGCACCGCGCCGGGGGACCCACTAACGTGACGGCCGACATAACATTTAGCCTCGCTAGTTCAAGCAAGTGAACACCTTAAGTGATTTCTTCGCGCTTACGACTTCGAGTGCGATCATACCAGCACTAATGCACCGGATCCCATCAGAACTCCGCAGTTAAGCGTGCTTGGGCGAGAGTAGTACTAGGATGGGTGACCTCCTGGGAAGTCCTCGTGTTGCACTCGTGTTTTTGCTCATTTGTTTTTCTTATTCGTTTTTTCTCTTTACCGCTTTTAACGTTAAGGCGTCCCTCGCTTGCACCGCACCGGGGGACCCACTAACGTGACTGCCGACATAACTTTTCGCCTCTCTGGTTCAAGCAAGTGAACACCTTAAGTGATTTCTTCGCGCTTAGGATTTCGGGTGCGATCATACCACCACTAATGCACCGGATCCCATCAGAACTACGCAGTTAAGCGTGCTTGGGCGAGAGTAGTACTAGGATGGGTGACCTCCTGGGAAGTCCTCGTGTTGCACTCGTGTTTTTGCTCATTTGTTTTTCTTATTCGTTTTTTCTCTTTACCGCTTTTAACGTTAAGGCGTCCATCGCTTGCACCGCACCGGGGGACCCACTAACGTGACTGCCGACAAAACTTTTTGCCTCTCTTTTTCAAGTAAGTGAACACCTTAAGTGATTTCTTCGCGCTTACGACTTCGAGTGCGATCATACCAGCACTAATGCACCGGATCCCATCAGAACTCCGCAGTTAAGCGTGCTTGGGCGAGAGTAGTACTAGGATGGGTGACCTTCTGGGAAGTCCTCGTGTTGCACTCGTGTTTTTGCTCATTTGTTTTTCTTATTCGTTTTTTCTCTTTACCGCTTTTAACGTTAAGGCGTCCCTCGCTTGCACCGCGCCGGGGGACCCACTAACGTGACGGCCGACATAACTTTTCGCCTCTCTAGTTCAAGCAAGTGAACACCTTAAGTGATTTCTTCGCGATTACGACTTCGAGTGCGATCATACCAGCACTAATGCACCGGATCCCATCAGAACTCCGCAGTTAAGCGTGCTTGGGCGAGAGTAGTACTAGGATGGGTGACCTCCTGGGAAGTCCTCGTGTTGCACTCGTGTTTTTGCTCATTTGTTTTTCTTATTCGTTTTTTCTCTTTACCGCTTTTAACGTTAAGGCGTCCCTCGCTTGCACCGCACCGGGGGACCCACTAACGTGACTGCCGACAAAACTTTTTGCCTCTCTTTTTCAAGCAAGTGAACACCTTAAGTGATTTCTTCGCGCTTACGACTTCGAGTGCGATCATACCAGCACTAATGCACCGGATCCCATCAGAACTCCGCAGTTAAGCGTGCTTGGGCGAGAGTAGTACTAGGATGGGTGACCTCCTGGGAAGTCCTCGTGTTGCACTCGTGTTTTTGCTCATTTGTTTTTCTTATTCGTTTTTTCTCTTTACCGCTTTTAACGATAAGGCGTCCCTCGCTTGCACAGCACCGGGGGACCCACTAACGTGACTGCCGACAAAACTTTTTGCCTCTCTTTTTCAAGCAAGTGAACACCTTAAGTGATTTCTTCGCGCTTAGGACTTCGGGTGCGATCATACCAGCACTAATGCACCGGATCCCATCAGAACTCCGCAGTTAAGCATGCTTGGGCGAGAGTAGTACTAGGATGGGTGACCTCCTGGGAAGTCCTCGTGTTGCACTCGTGTTTTTGCTCATTTGTTTTTCTTATTCGTTTTTTCTCTTTACCGCTTTTAACGTTAAGGCGTCCCTCGCTTGCACCGCGCCGGGGGACCCACTAACGTGACGGCCGACATAACATTTAGCCTCTCTAGTTCAAGCAAGTGAACACCTTAAGTGATTTCTTCGCGCTTACGACTTCGAGTGCGATCATACCAGCACTAATGCACCGGATCCCATCAGAACTCCGCAGTTAAGCGTGCTTGGGCGAGAGTAGTACTAGGATGGGTGACCTCCTGGGAAGTCCTCGTGTTGCACTCGTGTTTTTGCTCATTTGTTTTTCTTATTCATTTTTTCTCTTTACGGCTTTTAACGTTAAGACGTCCCTCGCTTGCACTGCGTCAGGGGACCCACGAAAGTGGCTGCCGACATAACTTTTCGCCTCTCTGGTTCAAGCAAGTGAACACCTTAAGTGATTTCTTCGCGCTTAGGACTTCGGGTGCGATCATACCAGCACTAATGCACCGGATCCCATCAGAACTCCGCAGTTAAGCATGCTTGGGCGAGAGTAGTACTAGGATGGGTGACCTCCTGGGAAGTCCTCGTGTTGCACTCGTGTTTTAGCTCTTTTGTTTTTCTTATTCATTTTTCTTCTTTACGGCTTTTAACGTTAAGACGTCCCTCGCTTGCACCGCGTCAGGGGACCCACGAAAGTGGCTGCCGACATAACGTTTCGCCTCTCTTGTTCAAGCAAGTGAACACCTTAAGTAATTTCTTCGCGCTTAGGACGTCGGGTGCGATCATACCAGCACTAATGCACCGGATCCCATCAGAACTCCGCAGTTAAGCGTGCTTGGGCGAGAGTAGTACTAGGATGGGTGACCTTCTGGGAAGTCCTCGTGTTGCACTCGTGTTTTTGCTCATTTGTTTTTCTTATTCGTTTTTTCTCTTTACCGCTTTTAACGTTAAGGCGTCCCTCGCTTGCACCGCGCCGGGGGACCCACTAACGTGACGGCCGACATAACTTTTCGCCTCTCTAGTTCAAGCAAGTGAACACCTTAAGTGATTTCTTCACGATTACGACTTCGAGTGCGATCATACCAGCACTAATGCTCCGGATCCCATCAGAACTCCGCAGTTAAGCGTGCTTGGGCGAGAGTAGTACTAGGATGGGTGACCTCCTGGGAAGTCCTCGTGTTGCACTCGTGTTTTTGCTCATTTGTTTTTCTTATTCGTTTTTTCTCTTTACCGCTTTTAACGTTAAGGCGTCCCTCGCTTGCACCGCACTGGGGGACCCACTAACGTGACTGCCGACAAAACTTTTTGCCTCTCTTTTTCAAGCAAGTGAACACCTTAAGTGATTTCTTCGCGCTTACGACTTCGAGTGCGATCATACCAGCACTAATGCACCGGATCCCATCAGAACTCCGCAGTTAAGCGTGCTTGGGCGAGAGTAGTACTAGGATGGGTGACCTCCTGGGAAGTCCTCGTGTTGCACTCGTGTTTTTGCTCATTTGTTTTTCTTATTCGTTTTTTCTCTTTACCGCTTTTAACGTTAAGGCGTCCCTCGCTTGCACCGCACCGGGGGACCCACTAACGTGACTGCCGACAAAACTTTTTGCCTCTCTTTTTCAAGCAAGTGAACACCTTAAGTGATTTCTTCGCGCTTACGACTTCGAGTGCGATCATACCAGCACTAATGCACCGGATCCCATCAGAACTCCGCAGTTAAGCGTGCTTGGGCGAGAGTAGTACTAGGATGGGTGACCTCCTGGGAAGTCCTCGTGTTGCACTCGTGTTTTTGCTCATTTGTTTTTCTTATTCGTTTTTTCTCTTTACCGCTTTTAACGATAAGGCGTCCCTCGCTTGCACAGCACCGGGGGACCCACTAACGTGACTGCCGACAAAACTTTTTGCCTCTCTTTTTCAAGCAAGTGAACACCTTAAGTGATTTCTTCGCGCTTAGGACTTCGGGTGCGATCATACCAGCACTAATGCACCGGATCCCATCAGAACTCCGCAGTTAAGCATGCTTGGGCGAGAGTAGTACTAGGATGGGTGACCTCCTGGGAAGTCCTCGTGTTGCACTCGTGTTTTTGCTCATTTGTTTTTCTTATTCGTTTTTTCTCTTTACCGCTTTTAACGTTAAGGCGTCCCTCGCTTGCACCGCGCCGGGGGACCCACTAACGTGACGGCCGACATAACATTTAGCCTCTCTAGTTCAAGCAAGTGAACACCTTAAGTGATTTCTTCGCGCTTACGACTTCGAGTGCGATCATACCAGCACTAATGCACCGGATCCCATCAGAACTCCGCAGTTAAGCGTGCTTGGGCGAGAGTAGTACTAGGATGGGTGACCTCCTGGGAAGTCCTCGTGTTGCACTCGTGTTTTTGCTCATTTGTTTTTCTTATTCATTTTTTCTCTTTACGGCTTTTAACGTTAAGACGTCCCTCGCTTGCACTGCGTCAGGGGACCCACGAAAGTGGCTGCCGACATAACTTTTCGCCTCTCTGGTTCAAGCAAGTGAACACCTTAAGTGATTTCTTCGCGCTTAGGACTTCGGGTGCGATCATACCAGCACTAATGCACCGGATCCCATCAGAACTCCGCAGTTAAGCATGCTTGGGCGAGAGTAGTACTAGGATGGGTGACCTCCTGGGAAGTCCTCGTGTTGCACTCGTGTTTTAGCTCTTTTGTTTTTCTTATTCATTTTTCTTCTTTACGGCTTTTAACGTTAAGACGTCCCTCGCTTGCACCGCGTCAGGGGACCCACGAAAGTGGCTGCCGACATAACGTTTCGCCTCTCTTGTTCAAGCAAGTGAACACCTTAAGTAATTTCTTCGCGCTTAGGACGTCGGGTGCGATCATACCAGCACTAATGCACCGGATCCCATCAGAACTCCGCAGTTAAGCGTGCTTGGGCGAGAGTAGTACTAGGATGGGTGACCTTCTGGGAAGTCCTCGTGTTGCACTCGTGTTTTTGCTCATTTGTTTTTCTTATTCGTTTTTTCTCTTTACCGCTTTTAACGTTAAGGCGTCCCTCGCTTGCACCGCGCCATGGGACCCACTAACGTGACGGCCGACATAACTTTTCGCCTCTCTAGTTCAAGCAAGTGAACACCTTAAGTGATTTCTTCGCGATTACGACTTCGAGTGCGATCATACCAGCACTAATGCTCCGGATCCCATCAGAACTCCGCAGTTAAGCGTGCTTGGGCGAGAGTAGTACTAGGATGGGTGACCTCCTGGGAAGTCCTCGTGTTGCACTCGTGTTTTTGCTCATTTGTTTTTCTTATTCGTTTTTTCTCTTTACCGCTTTTAACGTTAAGGCGTCCCTCGGTTGCACCGCACCGGGGGACCCACTAACGTGACTGCCGACAAAACTTTTTGCCTCTCTTTTTCAAGCAAGTGAACACCTTAAGTGATTTCTTCGCGCTTACGACTTCGAGTGCGATCATACCAGCACTAATGCACCGGATCCCATCAGAACTCCGCAGTTAAGCGTGCTTGGGCGAGAGTAGTACTAGGATGGGTGACCTCCTGGGAAGTCCTCGTGTTGCACTCGTGTTTTTGCTCATTTGTTTTTCTTATTCGTTTTTTCTCTTTACCGCTTTTAACGTTAAGGCGTCCCTCGCTTGCACCGCACCGGGGGACCCACTAACGTGACTGCCGACAAAACTTTTTGCCTCTCTTTTTCAAGCAAGTGAACACCTTAAGTGATTTCTTCGCGCTTAGGACTTCGGGTGCGATCATACCAGCACTAATGCACCGGATCCCATCAGAACTCCGCAGTTAAGCATGCTTGGGCGAGAGTAGTACTAGGATGGGTGACCTCCTGGGAAGTCCTCGTGTTGCACTCGTGTTTTTGCTCATTTGTTTTTCTTATTCGTTTTTTCTCTTTACCGCTTTTAACGTTAAGGCGTCCCTCGCTTGCACCGCGCCGGGGGACCCACTAACGTGACGGCCGACATAACATTTAGCCTCTCTAGTTCCAGCAAGTGAACACCTTAAGTGATTTCTTCGCGCTTACGACTTCGAGTGCGATCATACCAGCACTAATGCACCGGATCCCATCAGAACTCCGCAGTTAAGCGTGCTTGGGCGAGAGTAGTACTAGGATGGGTGACCTCCTGGGAAGTCCTCGTGTTGCACTCGTGTTTTTGCTCATTTGTTTTTCTTATTCATTTTTTCTCTTTACGGCTTTTAACGTTAAGACGTCCCTCGCTTGCACTGCGTCAGGGGACCCACGAAAGTGGCTGCCGACATAACTTTTCGCCTCTCTTTTTCAAGCAAGTGAACACCTTAAGTGATTTCTTCGCGCTTAGGACTTCGGGTGCGATCATACCAGCACTAATGCACCGGATCCCATCAGAACTCCGCAGTTAAGCATGCTTGGGCGAGAGTAGTACTAGGATGGGTGACCTCCTGGGAAGTCCTCGTGTTGCACTCGTGCTTTAGCTCTTTTGTTTTTCTTATTCATTTTTCTTCTTTACGGCTTTTAACGTTAAGACGTCCCTCGCTTGCACCGCGTCAGGGGACCCACGAAAGTGGCTGCCGACATAACGTTTCGCCTCTCTTGTTCAAGCAAGTGAACACCTTAAGTAATTTCTTCGCGCTTAGGACGTCGGGTGCGATCATACCAGCACTAATGCACCGGATCCCATCCGAACTCCGCTGTTAAGCGTGCTTGGGTGAGAGTAGTACTAGGATGGGTGACCTCCTGGGAAGTCCTCGTGTTGCACTCTTGTTTTTGCTCATTTGTTTTTCTTATTCGTTTTTTCTCTTTACCCCTTTTAACGTTAAGGCGTCCCTCGCTTGCACCGCGCCGGGGGACCCACTAACGTGACGGCCGACATAACTTTTCGCCTCTCTAGTTCAAGCAAGTGAACACCTTAAGTGATTTCTTCGCGCTTACGACTTCGAGTGCGATCATACCAGCACTAATGCACCGGATCCCATCAGAACTCCGCAGTTAAGCGTGCTTGGGCGAGAGTAGTACTAGGATGGGTGACCTCCTGGGAAGTCCTCGTGTTGCACTCGTGTTTTTGCTCATTTGTTTTTCTTATTCGTTTTTTCTCTTTACCGCTTTTAACGTTAAGGCGTCCCTCGCTTGCACCGCACCGGGGGACCCACTAACGTGACTGCCGACAAAACTTTTTGCCTCTTTTTTTCAAGCAAGTGAAGACCTTAAGTGATTTCTTCGCGCTTAGGATTTCGGGTGCGATCATACCACCACTAATGCACCGGATCCCATCAGAACTACGCAGTTAAGCGTGCTTGGGCGAGAGTAGTACTAGGATGGGTGACCTCCTGGGAAGTCCTTGTGTTGCACTCGTGTTTTAGCTCTTTTGTTTTTCTTATTCATTTTTTTTCTTAACGGCTTTTAACGTTAAGACGTCCCTCGCTTGCACCGCGTCAGGGGACCCACGAAAATGGCTGCCGACATAACTTTTCGCCGCTCTTGTTCAAGCAAGTGAACACCTTAAGTAATTTCTTCGCGCTTAGGACGTCGGGTGCGATCATACCAGCACTAATGCACCGGATCCCATCAGAACTACGCAGTTAAGCGTGCTTGGGCGAGAGTAGTACTAGGATGGGTGACCTCCTGCGAAGTCCTCGTGTTGCACTCGTGTTTTACCTCTTTTGTTTTTCTTATTCATTTTTTCTCTTTACGGCTTTTAACGTTAAGACGTCCCTCGCTTGCACCGCGTCTGGGGACCCACCAAAGTTGCTGTCGACATAACTTTTCGCCTCTCTTGTTCAAGCAAGTGAACACCTTAAATGATTTCTTCGCGCTTAGGACTTCGGGTGCGATCGTACCAGCACTAATGCACCCGATCCCATCAGAACTCCACAGTTAAGCATGCTTGGGCGAGAGTAGTACTAGGATGGGTGACCTCCTGGGAAGTCCTCGTGTTGCACTCGTGTTTTTGCTCTTTTGTTTTTCTTATTCATTTTTTCTCTTTACCGCTTTTAACGGTAAGACGTCCCTCGCTTGCACCGCGTCCGAGGACCCACGAACGTGGCTGCCGACATAACTTTTTGCCTCTCCTTTTCAAGCAAGTGAACACCTTAAGTGATTTCTTCGCGCTTAGGATTTCGGGTGCGATCATACCAGTACTAATGCACCGGATCCCATCAGAACTCCGCAGTTAAGCGTGCTTTGGCGAGAGTGGTACTAGGATGGGAGACCTCCTGGGAAGTCCTCGTGTTGCACTCGTGTTTTTGCTCTTTTGTTTTTCTTATTCATTTTTTCTCTTTACCGCTTTTAACGTTAAGACGTCCCTCGCTTGCACCGCGTCAGGGGACCCACGAAAGTGGCTGCCGACATTACTTTTCGCCTCTCTTTTTCAAGCAAGTGAACACCTTAAGTGATTTCTTCGCGCTTAGGACTTCGGGTGCGATCATACCAGCACTAATGCACCGGATCCCATCAGAACTCCGCAGTTAAGCATGCTTGGGCGAGAGTAGTACTAGGATGGGTGACCTCCTGGGAAGTCCTCGTGTTGCACTCGTGTTTTTGCTCATTTGTTTTTCTTATTCGTTTTTTCTCTTTACCGCTTTTAACGTTAAGGCGTCCCTCGCTTGCACCGCGCCGGGGGACCCACTAACGTGACGGCCGACATAACTTTTCGCCTCTCTGGTTCAAGCAAGTGAACACCTTAAGTGATTTCTTCGCGCTTACGACTTCGAGTGCGATCATACCAGCACTAATGCACCGGATCCCATCTGAACTCCGCAGTTAAGCGTGCTTGGGCGAGAGTAGTACTAGGATGGGTGACCTCCTGGGAAGTCCTCGTGTTGCACTCGTGTTTTTGCTCATTTGTTTTTCTTATTCGTTTTTTCTCTTTACCGCTTTTAACGTTAAGGCGTCCCTCGCTTGCACCGCACCGGGGGACCCACTAACGTGACTGCCGACAAAACTTTTTGCCTCTCTTTTTCAAGCAAGTGAACACCTTAAGTGATTTCTTCGCACTTACGACTTCGAGTGCGATCATACCAGCACTAATGCACCGAATCCCATCAGAACTCCGCAGTTAAGCGTGCTTGGGCGAGAGTAGTACTAGGATGGGTGACCTCCTAGGAAGTCCTCGTGTTGCACTCGTGTTTTTGCTCTTTTATTTTTCTTATTCGTTTTTTCTCTTTACCGCTTTTAACGTTAAGGCGTCCCTCGCTTGCACCGCACCGGGGGACCCACTAACATGACGGCCGACATAACATTTAGCCTCTCTAGTTCAAGCAAGTGAACACCTTAAGTGATTTCTTCGCGCTTACGACTTCGAGTGCGATCATACCAGCACTAATGCACCGGATCCCATCAGAACTCCGCAGTTAAGCGTGCTTGGGCGAGAGTAGTACTAGGATGGGTGACCTCCTGGGAAGTCCTCGTGTTGCACTCGTGTTTTTGCTCATTTGTTTTTCTTATTCGTTTTTTCTCTTCACCGCTTTTAACGTTAAGGCGTCCCTCGCTTGCACCGCACCGGGGGACCCACTAACGTGACTGCCGACAAAACTTTTTGCCTCTCTTTTTCAAGCAAGTGAACACCTTAAGTAATTTCTTCGCGCTTACGACTTCGAGTGCGATCATACCAGCACTAATGCACCGAATCCCATCAGAACTCCGCAGTTAAGCGTGCTTGGGCGAGAGTAGTACTAGGATGGGTGACCTCCTGGGAAGTCCTCGTGTTGCACTCGTGTTTTTGCTCTTTTATTTTTCTTTTTCGTTTTTTCTCTTTACCGCTTTTAACGTTAAGGCGTCCCTCGCTTGCACCGCACCGGGGGACCCACTAACGTGACTGCCGACATAACTTTTCGCCTCTCTGGTTCAAGCAAGTGAACACCTTAAGTGATTTCTTCGCGCTTAGGATTTCGGGTGCGATCATACCACCACTAATGCACCGGATCCCATCAGAACTACGCAGTTAAGCGTGCTTGGGCGAGAGTAGTACTAGGATGGGTGACCTCCTGGGAAGTCCTCATGTTGCACTCGTGTTTTAGCTCTTTTGTTTTTCTTATTCATTTTTTCTCTTTACGGCTTTTAACGTTAAGACGTCCCTCGCTTGCACTGCGTCAGGGGACCCACAAAAGTGGCTGCCGACATAACTTTTCGCCTCTCTTTTTCAAGCAAGTGAACACCTTAAGTGATTTCTTCGCGCTTATGACTTCGGGTGCGATCATACCAGCACTAATGCACCGGATCCCATCAGAACTCCGCAGTTAAGCATGCTTGGGCGAGAGTAGTACTAGGATGGGTGACCTCCTGGGAAGTCCTCGTGTTGCACTCGTGTTTTAGCTCTTTTGTTTTTCTTATTCATTTTTTTTCGTTACGGCTTTTAACGTTAAGACGTCCCTCGCTTGCACCGCGTCAGGGGACCCACGAAAGTGGCTGCCGACATAACTTTTCGCCTCTCTTGTTCAAGCAAGTGAACACCTTAAGTAATTTCTTCGCGCTTACGACTTCGAGTGCGATCATACCAGCACTAATGCACCGGATCCCATCAGAACTCCGCAGTTAAGCGTGCTTGGGCGAGAGTAGTACTAGGATGGGTGACCTCCTGGGAAGTCCTCGTGTTGCACTCGTGATTTTGCTCATTTGTTTTTCTTATTCGTTTTTTCTCTTTACCGCTTTTAACGTTAAGGCGTCCCTCGCTTGCACCGCGCCGGGGGACCCACTAACGTGACGGCCGACATAACATTTAGCCTCTCTAGTTCAAGCAAGTGAACACCTTAAGTGATTTCTTCGCGCTTACGACTTCGAGTGCGATCATACCAGCACTAATGCACCGGATCCCATCAGAACTCCGCAGTTAAGCGTGCTTGGGCGAGAGTAGTACTAGGATGGGTGACCTTCTGGGAAGTCCTCGTGTTGCACTCGTGTTTTTGCTCATTTGTTTTTCTTATTCGTTTTTTCTCTTTACCGCTTTTAACGTTAAGGCGTCCCTCGCTTGCACCGCACCGGGGGACCCACTAACGTGACTGCCGACAAAACTTTTTGCCTCTCTTTTTCAAGCAAGTGAACACCTTAAGTGATTTCTTCGCGCTTACGACTTCGAGTGCGATCATACCAGCACTAATGCACCGGATCCCATCAGAACTCCGCAGTTAAGCGTGCTTGGGCGAGAGTAGTACTAGGATGGGTGACCTCCTGGGAAGTCCTCGTGTTGCACTCGTGTTTTTGCTCATTTGTTTTTCTTATTCGTTTTTTCTCTTTACCGCTTTTAACGTTAAGGCGTCCCTCGCTTGCACCGCACCGGGGGACCCACTAACGTGACTGCCGACAAAACTTTTTGCCTCTCTTTTTCAAGCAAGTGAACACCTTAAGTGATTTCTTCGCGCTTACGACTTCGAGTGCGATCATACCAGCACTAATGTACCGAATCCCATCAGAACTCCGCAGTTAAGCGTGCTTGGGCGAGAGTAGTACTAGGATGGGTGACCTCCTGGGAAGTCCTCGTGTTGCACTCGTGTTTTTGCTCTTTTATTTTTCTTATTCGTTTTTTCTCTTTACCGCTTTTAACGTTAAGGCGTCCCTCGCTTGCACCGCACCGGGGGACCCACTAACGTGACTGCCGACATAACTTTTCGCCTCTCTGGTTCAAGCAAGTGAACACCTTAAGTGATTTCTTCGCGCTTAGGATTTCGGGTGCGATCATACCACCACTAATGCACCGGATCCCATCAGAACTACGCAGTTAAGCGTGCTTGGGCGAGAGTAGTACTAGGATGGGTGACCTCCTGGGAAGTCCTCATGTTGCACTCGTGTTTTAGCTATTTTGTTTTTCTTATTCATTTTTTCTCTTTACGGCTTTTAACGTTAAGACGTCCCTCGCTTGCACTGCGTCAGGGGACCCACGAAAGTGGCTGCCGACATAACTTTTCGCCTCTCTTTTTCAAGCAAGTGAACACCTTAAGTGATTTCTTCGCGCTTAGGACTTCGGGTGCGATCATACCAGCACTAATGCACCGGATCCCATCAGAACTCCGCTGTTAAGCATGCTTGGGCGAGAGTAGTACTAGGATGGGTGACCTCCTGGGAAGTCCTCGTGTTGCACTCGTGTTTTAGCTCTTTTGTTTTTCTTATTCATTTTTCTTCTTTACGGCTTTTAACGTTAAGACGTCCCTCGCTTGCACCGCGTCAGGGGACCCACGAAAGTGGCTGCCGACATAACGTTTCGCCTCTCTTGTTCAAGCAAGTGAACACCTTAAGTAATTTCTTCGCGCTTAGGACGTCGGGTGCGATCATACCAGCACTAATGCACCGGATCCCATCCGAACTCCGCTGTTAAGCGTGCTTGGGTGAGAGTAGTACTAGGATGGGTGACCTCCTGGGAAGTCCTCGTGTTGCACTCTTGTTTTTGCTCATTTGTTTTTCTTATTCGTTTTTTCTCTTTACCGCTTTTAACGTTAAGGCGTCCCTTAAGTGATTTCTTCGCGCTTAGGATTTCGGGTGCGATCATACCACCACTAATGCACCGGATCCCATCAGAACTACGCAGTTAAGCGTGCTTGGGCGAGAGTAGTACTAGGATGGGTGACCTCCTGGGAAGTCCTCATGTTGCACTCGTGTTTTAGCTCTTTTGTTTTTCTTATTCATTTTTTCTCTTTACGGCTTTTAACGTTAAGACGTCCCTCGCTTGCACTGCGTCAGGGGACCCACGAAAGTGGCTGCCGACATAACTTTTCGCCTCTCTTTTTCAAGCAAGTGAACACCTTAAGTGATTTCTTCGCGCTTAGGACTTCGGGTGCGATCATACCAGCACTAATGCACCGGATCCCATCAGAACTCCGCTGTTAAGCATGCTTGGGCGAGAGTAGTACTAGGATGGGTGACCTCCTGGGAAGTCCTCGTGTTGCACTCGTGTTTTAGCTCTTTTGTTTTTCTTATTCATTTTTCTTCTTTACGGCTTTTAACGTTAAGACGTCCCTCGCTTGCACCGCGTCAGGGGACCCACGAAAGTGGCTGCCGACATAACGTTTCGCCTCTCTTGTTCAAGCAAGTGAACACCTTAAGTAATTTCTTCGCGCTTAGGACGTCGGGTGCGATCATACCAGCACTAATGCACCGGATCCCATCCGAACTCCGCTGTTAAGCGTGCTTGGGTGAGAGTAGTACTAGGATGGGTGACCTCCTGGGAAGTCCTCGTGTTGCACTCTTGTTTTTGCTCATTTGTTTTTCTTATTCGTTTTTTCTCTTTACCGCTTTTAACGTTAAGGCGTCCCTCGCTTGCACCGCGCCAGGGGACCCACTAACGTGACGGCCGACATAACTTTTCGCCTCTCTGGTTCAAGCAAGTGAACACCTTAAGTGATTTCTTCGCGCTTACGACTTCGAGTGCGATCATACCAGCACTAATGCACCGGATCCCATCAGAACTCCGCAGTTAAGCGTGCTTGGGCGAGAGTAGTACTAGGATGGGTGACCTCCTGGGAAGTCCTCGTGTTGCACTCGTGTTTTTGCTCATTTGTTTTTCTTATTCGTTTTTTCTCTTTACCGCTTTTAACGTTAAGGCGTCCCTCGCTTGCACCGCACCGGGGGACCCACTAACGTGACTGCCGACAAAACTTTTTGCCTCTTTTTTTCAAGCAAGTGAACACCTTAAGTGATTTCTTCGCGCTTAGGATTTCGGGTGCGATCATACCACCACTAATGCACCGGATCCCATCAGAACTACGCAGTTAAGCGTGCTTGGGCAAGAGTAGTACTAGGATGGGTGACCTCCTGGGAAGTCCTCGTGTTGCACTCGTGTTTTATCTCTTTTGTTTTTCTTATTCATTTTTTTTCTTAACGGCTTTTAACGTTAAGACGTCCGTCGCTTGCACCGCGTCAGGGGACCGACGAAAATGGCTGCCGACATAACTTTTCGCCGCTCTTGTTCAAGCAAGTGAACACCTTAAGTAATTTCTTCGCGCTAAGGACGTCGGGTGCGATCATACCAGCCCTAATGCACCGGATCCCATCAGAACTACGCAGTTAAGCGTGCTTGGGCGAGAGTAGTACTAGGATGGGTGACCTCCTGGGAAGTCCTCGTGTTGCACTCGTGTTTTACCTCTTTTGTTTTTCTTATTCATTTTTTCTCTTTACGGCTTTTAACGTTAAGACGTCCCTCGCTTGCACCGCGTCTGGGGACCCACCAAAGTTGCTGTCGACATAACTTTTCGCCTCTCTTGTTCAAGCAAGTGAACACCTTAAATGATTTCTTCGCGCTTAGGACTTCGGGTGCGATCGTACCAGCACTAATGCACCCGATCCCATCAGAACTCCACAGTTAAGCATGCTTGGGCGAGAGTAGTACTAGGATGGGTGACCTCCTGGGAAGTCCTCGTGTTGCACTCGTGTTTTTGCTCATTTGTTTTTCTTATTCATTTTTTCTCTTTACCGCTTTTAACGGTAAGACGTCCCTCGCTTGCACCGCGTCAGAGGACCCACGAACGTGGCTGCCGACATAACTTTTTGCCTCTCTTTTTCAAGCAAGTGAACACCTTAAGTGATTTCTTCGCGCTTAGGATTTCGGGTGCGATCATACCAGTACTAATGCACCGGATCCCATCAGAACTCCGCAGTTAAGCGTGCTTGGGCGAGAGTGGTACTAGGATGGGAGACCTCCTGGGAAGTCCTCGTGTTGCACTCGTGTTTTTGCTCTTTTGTTTTTCTTATTCATTTTTTCTCTTTACCGCTTTTAACGTTAAGACGTCCCTCGCTTGCACCGCGTCAGGGGACCCACGAAAGTGGCTGCCGACATAACTTTTCGCCTCTCTTTTTCAAGCAAGTGAACACCTTAAGTGATTTCTTCGCGCTTAGGACTTCGGGTGCGATCATACCAGCACTAATGCACCGGATCCCATCAGAACTCCGCAGTTAAGCATGCTTGGGCGAGAGTAGTACTAGGATGGGTGACCTTCTGGGAAGTCCTCGTGTTGCACTCGTGTTTTTGCTCATTTGTTTTTCTTATTCGTTTTTTCTCTTTACCGCTTTTAACGTTAAGGCGTCCCTCGCTTGCACCGCACCGGGGGACCCACTAACGTGACTGCCGACAAAACTTTTTGCCTCTCTTTTTCAAGCAAGTGAACACCTTAAGTGATTTCTTCGCGCTTAGGATTTCGGGTGCGATCATACCACCACTAATGCACCGGATCCCATCAGAACTACGCAGTTAAGCGTGCTTGGGCGAGAGTAGTACTAGGATGGGTGACCTCCTGGGAAGTCCTCGTGTTGCACTCGTGTTTTACCTCTTTTGTTTTTCTTATTCATTTTTTCTCTTTACGGCTTTTAACGTTAAGACGTCCCTCGCTTGCACCGCGTCTGGGGACCCACCAAAGTTGCTGTCGACATAACTTTTCGCCTCTCTTGTTCAAGCAAGTGAACACCTTAAATGATTTCTTCGCGCTTAGGACTTCGGGTGCGATCGTACCAGCACTAATGCACCCGATCCCATCAGAACTCCACAGTTAAGCATGCTTGGGCGAGAGTAGTACTAGGATGGGTGACCTCCTGGGAAGTCCTCGTGTTGCACTCGTGTTTTTGCTCTTTTGTTTTTCTTATTCATTTTTTCTCTTTACCGCTTTTAACGGTAAGACGTCCCTCGCTTGCACCGCGTCAGAGGACCCACGAACGTGGCTGCCGACATAACTTTTTGCCTCTCTTTTTCAAGCAAGTGAACACCTTAAGTGATTTCTTCGCGCTTAGGATTTCGGGTGCGATCATACCAGTACTAATGCACCGGATCCCATCAGAACTCCGCAGTTAAGCGTGCTTGGGCGAGAGTGGTACTAGGATGGGAGACCTCCTGGGAAGTCCTCGTGTTGCACTCGTGTTTTTGCTCTTTTGTTTTTCTTATTCATTTTTTCTCTTTACCGCTTTTAACGTTAAGACGTCCCTCGCTTGCACCGCGTCAGGGGACCCACGAAAGTGGCTGCCGACATAACTTTTCGCCTCTCTTTTTCAAGCAAGTGAACACCTTAAGTGATTTCTTCGCGCTTAGGACTTCGGGTGCGATCATACCAGCACTAATGCACCGGATCCCATCAGAACTCCGCAGTTAAGCATGCTTGGGCGAGAGTAGTACTAGGATGGGTGACCTCCTGGGAAGTCCTCGTGTTGCACTCGTGTTTTTGCTCATTTGTTTTTCTTATTCGTTTTTTCTCTTTACCGCTTTTAACGTTAAGGCGTCCCTCGCTTGCACCGCACCGGGGGACCCACTAACGTGACTGCCGACAAAACTTTTTGCCTCTCTTTTTCAAGCAAGTGAACACCTTAAGTGATTTCTTCGCGCTTAGGATTTCGGGTGCGATCATACCACCACTAATGCACCGGATCCCATCAGAACTACGCAGTTAAGCGTGCTTGGGCGAGAGTAGTACTAGGATGGGTGACCTCCTGGGAAGTCCTCGTGTTGCACTCGTGTTTTACCTCTTTTGTTTTTCTTATTCATTTTTTCTCTTTACGGCTTTTAACGTTAAGACGTCCCTCGCTTGCACCGCGTCTGGGGACCCACCAAAGTTGCTGTCGACATAACTTTTCGCCTCTCTTGTTCAAGCAAGTGAACACCTTAAATGATTTCTTCGCGCTTAGGACTTCGGGTGCGATCGTACCAGCACTAATGCACCCGATCCCATCAGAACTCCACAGTTAAGCATGCTTGGGCGAGAGTAGTACTAGGATGGGTGACCTCCTGGGAAGTCCTCGTGTTGCACTCGTGTTTTTGCTCTTTTGTTTTTCTTATTCATTTTTTCTCTTTACCGCTTTTAACGGTAAGACGTCCCTCGCTTGCACCGCGTCAGAGGACCCACGAACGTGGCTGCCGACATAACTTTTTGCCTCTCTTTTTCAAGCAAGTGAACACCTTAAGTGATTTCTTCGCGCTTAGGATTTCGGGTGCGATCATACCAGTACTAATGCACCGGATCCCATCAGAACTCCGCAGTTAAGCGTGCTTGGGCGAGAGTGGTACTAGGATGGGAGACCTCCTGGGAAGTCCTCGTGTTGCACTCGTGTTTTTGCTCTTTTGTTTTTCTTATTCATTTTTTCTCTTTACCGCTTTTAACGTTAAGACGTCCCTCGCTTGCACCGCGTCAGGGGACCCACGAAAGTGGCTGCCGACATAACTTTTCGCCTCTCTTTTTCAAGCAAGTGAACACCTTAAGTGATTTCTTCGCGCTTAGGACTTCGGGTGCGATCATACCAGCACTAATGCACCGGATCCCATCAGAACTCCGCAGTTAAGCATGCTTGGGCGAGAGTAGTACTAGGATGGGTGACCTCCTGGGAAGTCCTCGTGTTGCACTCGTGTTTTTGCTCATTTGTTTTTCTTATTCGTTTTTTCTCTTTACCGCTTTTAACGTTAAGGCGTCCCTCGCTTGCACCGCACCGGGGGACCCACTAACGTGACTGCCGACAAAACTTTTTGCCTCTCTTTTTCAAGCAAGTGAACACCTTAAGTGATTTCTTCGCGCTTAGGATTTCGGGTGCGATCATACCACCACTAATGCACCGGATCCCATCAGAACTACGCAGTTAAGCGTGCTTGGGCGAGAGTAGTACTAGGATGGGTGACCTCCTGGGAAGTCCTCGTGTTGCACTCGTGTTTTAGCTCTTTTGTTTTTCTTATTCATTTTTTTTCTTAACGGCTTTTAACGTTAAGACGTCCCTCGCTTGCACCGCGTCAGGGGACCCACGAAAATGGCTGCCGACATAACTTTTCGCCGCTCTTGTTCAAGCAAGTGAACACCTTAAGTAATTTCTTCGCGCTTAGGACGTCGGGTGCGATCATACCAGCACTAATGCACCGGATCCCATCCGAACTCCGCTGTTAAGCGTGCTTGGGCGAGAGTGGTACTAGGATGGGAGACCTCCTGGGAAGTCCTCGTGTTGCACTCGTGTTTTTGCTCTTTTGTTTTTCTTATTCATTTTTTCTCTTTACCGCTTTTAACGTTAAGACGTCCCTCGCTTGCACCGCGTCAGGGGACCCACGAAAGTGGCTGCCGACATAACTTTTCGCCTCTCTTTTTCAAGCAAGTGAACACCTTAAGTGATTTCTTCGCGCTTAGGACTTCGGGTGCGATCATACCAGCACTAATGCACCGGATCCCATCAGAACTCCGCAGTTAAGCATGCTTGGGCGAGAGTAGTACTAGGATGGGTGACCTCCTGGGAAGTCCTCGTGTTGCACTCGTGTTTTTGCTCATTTGTTTTTCTTATTCGTTTTTTCTCTTTACCGCTTTTAACGTTAAGGCGTCCCTCGCTTGCACCGCACCGGGGGACCCACTAACGTGACTGCCGACAAAACTTTTTGCCTCTCTTTTTCAAGCAAGTGAACACCTTAAGTGATTTCTTCGCGCTTAGGATTTCGGGTGCGATCATACCACCACTAATGCACCGGATCCCATCAGAACTACGCAGTTAAGCGTGCTTGGGCGAGAGTAGTACTAGGATGGGTGACCTCCTGGGAAGTCCTCGTGTTGCACTCGTGTTTTACCTCTTTTGTTTTTCTTATTCATTTTTTCTCTTTACGGCTTTTAACGTTAAGACGTCCCTCGCTTGCACCGCGTCTGGGGACCCACCAAAGTTGCTGTCGACATAACTTTTCGCCTCTCTTGTTCAAGCAAGTGAACACCTTAAATGATTTCTTCGCGCTTAGGACTTCGGGTGCGATCGTACCAGCACTAATGCACCCGATCCCATCAGAACTCCACAGTTAAGCATGCTTGGTCGAGAGTAGTACTAGGATGGGTGACCTCCTGGGAAGTCCTCGTGTTGCACTCGTGTTTTTGCTCTTTTGTTTTTCTTATTCATTTTTTCTCTTTACCGCTTTTAACGGTAAGACGTCCCTCGCTTGCACCGCGTCAGAGGACCCACGAACGTGGCTGCCGACATAACTTTTTGCCTCTCTTTTTCAAGCAAGTGAACACCTTAAGTGATTTCTTCGCGCTTAGGATTTCGGGTGCGATCATACCAGTACTAATGCACCGGATCCCATCAGAACTCCGCAGTTAAGCGTGCTTGGGCGAGAGTGGTACTAGGATGGGAGACCTCCTGGGAAGTCCTCGTGTTGCACTCGTGTTTTTGCTCTTTTGTTTTTCTTATTCATTTTTTCTCTTTACCGCTTTTAACGTTAAGACGTCCCTCGCTTGCACCGCGTCAGGGGACCCACGAAAGTGGCTGCCGACATAACTTTTCGCCTCTCTTTTTCAAGCAAGTGAACACCTTAAGTGATTTCTTCGCGCTTAGGACTTCGGGTGCGATCATACCAGCACTAATGCACCGGATCCCATCAGAACTCCGCAGTTAAGCATGCTTGGGCGAGAGTAGTACTAGGATGGGTGACCTCCTGGGAAGTCCTCGTGTTGCACTCGTGTTTTTGCTCATTTGTTTTTCTTATTCGTTTTTTCTCTTTACCGCTTTTAACGTTAAGGCGTCCCTCGCTTGCACCGCACCGGGGGACCCACTAACGTGACTGCCGACAAAACTTTTTGCCTCTCTTTTTCAAGCAAGTGAACACCTTAAGTGATTTCTTCGCGCTTAGGATTTCGGGTGCGATCATACCACCACTAATGCACCGGATCCCATCAGAACTACGCAGTTAAGCGTGCTTGGGCGAGAGTAGTACTAGGATGGGTGACCTCCTGGGAAGTCCTCGTGTTGCACTCGTGTTTTAGCTCTTTTGTTTTTCTTATTCATTTTTTTTCTTAACGGCTTTTAACGTTAAGACGTCCCTCGCTTGCACCGCGTCAGGGGACCCACGAAAATGGCTGCCGACATAACTTTTCGCCGCTCTTGTTCAAGCAAGTGAACACCTTAAGTAATTTCTTCGCGCTTAGGACGTCGGGTGCGATCATACCAGCACTAATGCACCGGATCCCATCCGAACTCCGCTGTTAAGCGTGCTTGGGCGAGAGTGGTACTAGGATGGGAGACCTCCTGGGAAGTCCTCGTGTTGCACTCGTGTTTTTGCTCTTTTGTTTTTCTTATTCATTTTTTCTCTTTACCGCTTTTAACGTTAAGACGTCCCTCGCTTGCACCGCGTCAGGGGACCCACGAAAGTGGCTGCCGACATAACTTTTCGCCTCTCTTTTTCAAGCAAGTGAACACCTTAAGTGATTTCTTCGCGCTTAGGACTTCGGGTGCGATCATACCAGCACTAATGCACCGGATCCCATCAGAACTCCGCAGTTAAGCATGCTTGGGCGAGAGTAGTACTAGGATGGGTGACCTCCTGGGAAGTCCTCGTGTTGCACTCGTGTTTTTGCTCATTTGTTTTTCTTATTCGTTTTTTCTCTTTACCGCTTTTAACGTTAAGGCGTCCCTCGCTTGCACCGCACCGGGGGACCCACTAACGTGACTGCCGACAAAACTTTTTGCCTCTCTTTTTCAAGCAAGTGAACACCTTAAGTGATTTCTTCGCGCTTAGGATTTCGGGTGCGATCATACCACCACTAATGCACCGGATCCCATCAGAACTACGCAGTTAAGCGTGCTTGGGCGAGAGTAGTACTAGGATGGGTGACCTCCTGGGAAGTCCTCGTGTTGCACTCGTGTTTTACCTCTTTTGTTTTTCTTATTCATTTTTTCTCTTTACGGCTTTTAACGTTAAGACGTCCCTCGCTTGCACCGCGTCTGGGGACCCACCAAAGTTGCTGTCGACATAACTTTTCGCCTCTCTTGTTCAAGCAAGTGAACACCTTAAATGATTTCTTCGCGCTTAGGACTTCGGGTGCGATCGTACCAGCACTAATGCACCCGATCCCATCAGAACTCCACAGTTAAGCATGCTTGG
The DNA here is from genome assembly GCA_038430175.1 of Ficus hirta. Classification (NCBI taxonomy): domain Eukaryota; kingdom Viridiplantae; phylum Streptophyta; class Magnoliopsida; order Rosales; family Moraceae; genus Ficus; species Ficus hirta. Next base: position 171,741 of record JBBWSE010000020.1, on the reverse strand, counting down.
GCGAGAGTAGTACTAGGATGGGTGACCTCCTGGGAAGTCCTCGTGTTGCACTCGTGTTTTTGCTCTTTTGTTTTTCTTATTCATTTTTTCTCTTTACCGCTTTTAACGGTAAGACGTCCCTCGCTTGCACCGCGTCAGAGGACCCACGAACGTGGCTGCCGACATAACTTTTTGCCTCTCTTTTTCAAGCAAGTGAACACCTTAAGTGATTTCTTCGCGCTTAGGATTTCGGGTGCGATCATACCAGTACTAATGCACCGGATCCCATCAGAACTCCGCAGTTAAGCGTGCTTGGGCGAGAGTGGTACTAGGATGGGAGACCTCCTGGGAAGTCCTCGTGTTGCACTCGTGTTTTTGCTCTTTTGTTTTTCTTATTCATTTTTTCTCTTTACCGCTTTTAACGTTAAGACGTCCCTCGCTTGCACCGCGTCAGGGGACCCACGAAAGTGGCTGCCGACATAACTTTTCGCCTCTCTTTTTCAAGCAAGTGAACACCTTAAGTGATTTCTTCGCGCTTAGGACTTCGGGTGCGATCATACCAGCACTAATGCACCGGATCCCATCAGAACTCCGCAGTTAAGCATGCTTGGGCGAGAGTAGTACTAGGATGGGTGACCTCCTGGGAAGTCCTCGTGTTGCACTCGTGTTTTTGCTCATTTGTTTTTCTTATTCGTTTTTTCTCTTTACCGCTTTTAACGTTAAGGCGTCCCTCGCTTGCACCGCACCGGGGGACCCACTAACGTGACTGCCGACAAAACTTTTTGCCTCTCTTTTTCAAGCAAGTGAACACCTTAAGTGATTTCTTCGCGCTTAGGATTTCGGGTGCGATCATACCACCACTAATGCACCGGATCCCATCAGAACTACGCAGTTAAGCGTGCTTGGGCGAGAGTAGTACTAGGATGGGTGACCTCCTGGGAAGTCCTCGTGTTGCACTCGTGTTTTAGCTCTTTTGTTTTTCTTATTCATTTTTTTTCTTAACGGCTTTTAACGTTAAGACGTCCCTCGCTTGCACCGCGTCAGGGGACCCACGAAAATGGCTGCCGACATAACTTTTCGCCGCTCTTGTTCAAGCAAGTGAACACCTTAAGTAATTTCTTCGCGCTTAGGACGTCGGGTGCGATCATACCAGCACTAATGCACCGGATCCCATCCGAACTCCGCTGTTAAGCGTGCTTGGGCGAGAGTAGTACTAGGATGGGTGACCTCCTGGGAAGTCCTCGTGTTGCACTCGTGTTTTTGCTCATTTGTTTTTCTTATTCGTTTTTTCACTTTACCGCTTTTAACGTTAAGGCGTCCCTCGCTTGCACCGCGCCGGGGGACCCACTAACGTGACGGCCGACATAACTTTTCGCCTCTCTGGTTCAAGCAAGTGAACACCTTAAGTGATTTCTTCGCGCTTACGACTTCAAGTGCGATCATACCAGCACTAATGCACCGGATCCCATCAGAACTCCGCAGTTAAGCGTGCTTGGGCGAGAGTAGTACTAGGATGGGTGACCTCCTGGGAAGTCCTCGTGTTGCACTCGTGTTTTTGCTCATTTGTTTTTCTTATTCGTTTTTTCTCTTTACCGCTTTTAACGTTAAGGCGTCCATCGCTTGCACCGCACCGGGGGACCCACTAACGTGACTGCCGACAAAACTTTTTGCCTCTCTTTTTCAAGTAAGTGAACACCTTAAGTGATTTCTTCGCGCTTAGGATTTCGGGTGCGATCATACCACCACTAATGCACCGGATCCCATCAGAACTACGCAGGTAAGCGTGCTTGGGCGAGAGTAGTACTAGGATGGGTGACCTCCTGGGAAGTCCTCGTGTTGCACTCGTGTTTTAGCTCTTTTGTTTTTCTTATTCATTTTTTTTCTTAACGGCTTTTTACGTTAAGACGTCCCTCGCTTGCACCGTGTCAGGGGACCCACGAAAATGGCTGCCGACATAACTTTTCGCCGCTCTTGTTCAAGCAAGTGAACACCTTAAGTAATTTCTTCGCGCTTAGGACGTCGGGTGCAATCATACCAGCACTAATGCACCGGATACCATCCGAACTCCGCTGTTAAGCGTGCTTGGGCGAGAGTAGTACTAGGATGGGTGACCTCCTGGGAAGTCCTCGTGTTGCACTCGTGTTTTTGCTCATTTGTTTTTCTTATTCGTTTTTTCACTTTACCGTTTTTAACGTTAAGGCGTCCCTCGCTTGCACCGCACCGGGGGACCCACTAACGTGACGGCCGACATAACTTTTCGCCTCTCTGGTTCAAGCAAGTGAACACCTTAAGTGATTTCTTCGCGCTTACGACTTCGAGTGCGATCATACCAGCACTAATGCACCGGATCCCATCAGAACTCCGTAGTTAAGCGTGCTTGGGCGAGAGTAGTACTAGGATGGGTGACCTCCTGGGAAGTCTTCGTGTTGCACTCGTGTTTTAGCACTTTTATTTTTCTTATTCATTTTTTTTCTTTACGGCTTTTAACGTTAAGACGTCCCTCGCTTGTACCGCGTCAGGGGACCCACGAAAGTGGCTGCCGACATAACTTTTCGCCTCTCTTGTTCAAGCAAGTGTACACCTTAAGTAATTTCTTCGCGCTTAGGACGTCGGGTGCGATCATACCAGCACTAATGCACCGGATCCTATCAGAACTCCGCAGTTAAGCGTGCTTGGGCGAGAGTAGTACTAGGATGGGTGACCTCCTGAGAAGTCCTCGTGTTGCACTCGTGTTTTTGCTCATTTGTTTTTCTTATTCGTTTTTTCACTTTACCGCTTTTAACGTTAAGGCGTCCCTCGCTTGCACCGCGCCGGGGGACCCACTAACGTGACGGCCGACATAACTTTTCGCCTCTCTAGTTCAAGCAAGTGAACACCTTAAGTGATTTCTTCGCGCTTACGACTTCGAGTGCGATCATACCAGCACTAATGCACCGGATCCTATCAGAACTCCGCAGTTAAGCGTGCTTGGGCGAGAGTAGTACTAGGATGGGTGACCTCCTGGGAAGTCCTCGTGTTGCACTCGTGTTTTTGCTCATTTGTTTTTCTTATTCGTTTTTTCTCTTTACCGCTTTTAACGTTAAGGCGTCCATCGCTTGCACCGCACCGGGGGACCCACTAACGTGACTGCCGACAAAACTTTTTGCCTCTCTTTTTCAAGTAAGTGAACACCTTAAGTGATTTCTTCGCGCTTAGGATTTCGGGTGCGATCATACCACCACTAATGCACCGGATCCCATCAGAACTACGTAGTTAAGCGTGCTTGGGCGAGAGTAGTACTAGGATAGGTGACCTCCTGGGAAGTCCTCGTGTTGCACTCGTGTTTTAGCACTTTTGTTTTTCTTATTCATTTTTTACTTTACGGCTTTTAACGTTAAGACGTCCCTCGCTTGCACCGCGTTAGGGGACCCACGAAAGTGGCTGCCGACATAACTTTTCGCCTCTCTTGTTCAAGCAAGTGAACACCTTAAGTAATTTCTTCGCGCTTAGGACGTCGGTTGCGATCATACCACCACTAATGCACCGAATCCCATCAGAACTACGCAGTTAAGCGTTCTTGGGCGAGAGTAGTACTAGGATGGGTGACCTCCTGGGAAGTCCTCGTGGTGCACTCGTGTTTTAGCTCTTTTGTTTTTCTTATTCATTTTTTTTCTTAACGGCTTTTAACGTTAAGGCGTCCCTCGCTTGCACCGCGTCAGGGGACCCACGAAAATGGCTGCCGACATAACTTTTCGCCGCTCTTGTTCAAGCAAGTGAACACCTTAAGTAATTTCTTCGCGCTTAGGACGTCAGGTGCGATCATACCAGCACTAATGCACCGGATCCCATCAGAACTCCGCAGTTAAGCGTGCTTGGGCGAGAGTAGTACTAGGATGGGTGACCTCCTGGGAAGTCCTCGTGTTGCACTCGTGTTTTTGCTCATTTGTTTTTCTTATTCGTTTTTTCTCTTTACCGCTTTTAACGTTAAGGCGTCCATCGCTTGCACCGCACCGGGGGACCCACTAACGTGACTGCCGACAAAACTTTTTGCCTCTCTTTTTCAAGTAAGTGAACACCTTAAGTGATTTCTTCGCGCTTAGGATTTCGGGTGCGATCATACCACCACTAATGCACCGGATCCCATCAGAACTACGCAGTTAAGAGTGCTTGGGCGAGAGTAGTACTAGGATGGGTGACCTCCTGGGAAGTCCTCGTGTTGCACTCGTGTTTTACCTCTTTTGTTTTTCTTATTCATTTTTTCTCTTTACGGCTTTTAACGTTAAGACGTCCCTCGCTTGCACCGCGTCTGGGGACCCACGAAAGTTGCTGTCGACATAACTTTTCGCCTCTCTTGTTCAAGCAAGTGAACACCTTAAGTGATTTCTTCGCGCTTAGGACTTCGGGTGCGATCGTACCAGCACTAGTGCACCGGATCCCATTAGAACTCCACAGTTAAGCATGCTTGGGCGAGAGTAGTACTAGGATGGGTGACCTCCTGGGAAGTCCTCGTGTTGCACTCGTGTTTTAGCACTTTTGTTTTTCTTATTCATTTTTTACTTTACGGCTTTTAACGTTAAGACGTCCCTCGCTTGCACCGCGTTAGGGGACCCACGAAAGTGGCTGCCGACATAACTTTTCGCCTCTCTTGTTCAAGCAAGTGAACACCTTAAGTAATTTCTTCGCGCTTAGGACGTCGGTTGCGATCATACCACCACTAATGCACCGAATCCCATCAGAACTACGCAGTTAAGCGTTCTTGGGCGAGAGTAGTACTAGGATGGGTGACCTCCTGGGAAGTCCTCGTGGTGCACTCGTGTTTTAGCTCTTTTGTTTTTCTTATTCATTTTTTTTCTTAACGGCTTTTAACGTTAAGGCGTCCCTCGCTTGCACCGCGTCAGGGGACCCACGAAAATGGCTGCCGACATAACTTTTCGCCGCTCTTGTTCAAGCAAGTGAACACCTTAAGTAATTTCTTCGCGCTTAGGACGTCAGGTGCGATCATACCAGCACTAATGCACCGGATCCCATCAGAACTCCGCAGTTAAGCGTGCTTGGGCGAGAGTAGTACTAGGATGGGTGACCTCCTGGGAAGTCCTCGTGTTGCACTCGTGTTTTTGCTCATTTGTTTTTCTTATTCGTTTTTTCTCTTTACCGCTTTTAACGTTAAGGCGTCCATCGCTTGCACCGCACCGGGGGACCCACTAACGTGACTGCCGACAAAACTTTTTGCCTCTCTTTTTCAAGTAAGTGAACACCTTAAGTGATTTCTTCGCGCTTAGGATTTCGGGTGCGATCATACCACCACTAATGCACCGGATCCCATCAGAACTACGCAGTTAAGAGTGCTTGGGCGAGAGTAGTACTAGGATGGGTGACCTCCTGGGAAGTCCTCGTGTTGCACTCGTGTTTTACCTCTTTTGTTTTTCTTATTCATTTTTTCTCTTTACGGCTTTTAACGTTAAGACGTCCCTCGCTTGCACCGCGTCTGGGGACCCACGAAAGTTGCTGTCGACATAACTTTTCGCCTCTCTTGTTCAAGCAAGTGAACACCTTAAGTGATTTCTTCGCGCTTAGGACTTCGGGTGCGATCGTACCAGCACTAGTGCACCGGATCCCATTAGAACTCCACAGTTAAGCATGCTTGGGCGAGAGTAGTACTAGGATGGGTGACCTCCTGGGAAGTCCTCGTGTTGCACTCGTGTTTTAGCACTTTTGTTTTTCTTATTCATTTTTTTCTTTACGGCTTTTAACGTTAAGACGTCCCTCGCTTGCACGGCGTTAGGGGACCCACGAAAGTGGCTGCCGACATAACTTTTCGCCTCTCTTGTTCAAGCAAGTGAACACCTTAAGTGATTTCTTCGCGCTTAGGACGTCGGGTGCGATCATACCACCACTAATGCACCGGATCCCATCAGAACTACGCAGTTAAGCGTGCTTGGGCGAGAGTAGTACTAGGATGGGTGACCTCCTGGGAAGTCCTCGTGTTGCACTCGTGTTTTAGCTCTTTTGTTTTTCTTATTCATTTTTTTTCTTAACGGCTTTTAACGTTAAGACGTCCCTCGCTTGCACCGCGTCAGGGGACCCACGAAAATGGCTGCCGACATAACTTTTCGCCGCTCTTGTTCAAGCAAGTGAACACCTTAAGTAATTTCTTCGCGCTAAGGACGTCGGGTGTGATCATACCAGCACTAATGCACCGGATCCCATCCGAACTCCGCTGTTAAGCGTGCTTGGGCGAGAGTAGTACTAGGATGGGTGACCTCCTGGGAAGTCCTCGTGTTGCACTCGTGTTTTTGCTCATTTGTTTTTCTTATTCGTTTTTTCACTTTACCGCTTTTAACGTTAAGGCGTCCCTCGCTTGCACCGCGCCGGGGGACCCACTAACGTGACGGCCGACATAACTTTTCGCCTCTCTTGTTCAAGCAAGTGAACACCTTAAGTAATTTCTTCGCGCTTAGGACTTCGGGTGCGATCGTACCAGCACTAATGCACCGGATCCCATCAGAACTCCACAGTTAAGCATGCTTGGGCGAGAGTAGTACTAGGATAGGTGACCTCCTGGGAAGTCCTCGTGTTGCACTCGTGTTTTAGCACTTTTGTTTTTCTTATTCATTTTTTTCTTTACGGCTTTTAACGTTAAGACGTCCCTCGCTTGCACCGCGTTAGGGGACCCACGAAAGTGGCTGCCGACATAACTTTTCGCCTCTCTTGTTCAAGCAAGTGAACACCTTAAGTAATTTCTTCGCGCTTAGGATGTCGGTTGCGATCATACCACCACTAATGCACCGGATCCCATCAGAACTCCACAGTTAAGCATGCTTGGGCGAGAGTAGTACTAGGATGGGTGACCTCCTGGGAAGTCCTCGTGTTGCACTCGTGTTTTAGCACTTTTGTTTTTCTTATTCATTTTTTTCTTTACGGCTTTTAACGTTAAGACGTCCCTCGCTTGCACGGCGTTAGGGGACCCACGAAAGTGGCTGCCGACATAACTTTTCGCCTCTCTTGTTAAAGCAAGTGAACACCTTAAGTGATTTCTTCGCGCTTAGGACGTCGGGTGCGATCATACCACCACTAATGCACCGGATCCCATCAGAACTACGCAGTTAAGCGTGCTTGGGCGAGAGTAGTACTAGGATGGGTGACCTCCTGGGAAGTCCTCGTGTTGCACTCGTGTTTTAGCTCTTTTGTTTTTCTTATTCATTTTTTTTCTTAACGGCTTTTAACGTTAAGACGTCCCTCGCTTGCACCGCGTCAGGGGACCCACGAAAATGGCTGCCGACATAACTTTTCGCCGCTCTTGTTCAAGCAAGTGAACACCTTAAGTAATTTCTTCGCGCTAAGGACGTCGGGTGCGATCATACCAGCACTAATGCACCGGATCTCATCCGAACTCCGCTGTTAAGCGTGCTTGGGCGAGAGTAGTACTAGGATGGGTGACCTCCTGGGAAGTCCTCGTGTTGCACTCGTGTTTTAGCTCTTTTGTTTTTCTTAATCATTTTTTTTCTTTACGGCTTTTAACGTTAAGACGTCCCTCGCTTGCACCGCGTCAGGGGACCCACGAAAGTGGCTGCCGACATAACTTTTCGCCTCTCTTGTTCAAGCAAGTGAACACCTTAAGTAATTTCTTCGCGCTTTCGACTTCGAGTGCGATCATACCAGCACTAATGCACCGGATCCCATCAGAACTCCGCAGTTAAGCGTGCTTGGGCGAGAGTAGTACTAGGATGGGTGACCTCCTGGGAAGTCCTCGTGTTGCACTCGTGTTTTTGCTCATTTGTTTTTCTTATTCGTTTTTTCTCTTTACCGCTTTTAACGTTAAGGCGTCCCTCGCTTGCGCCGCACCGGGGGACCCACTAACGTGACGGCCGACATAACTTTTCGGCTCTCTGGTTCAAGCAAGTGAACACCTTAAATGATTTCTTCGCGCTTACGACTTCGAGTGCGATCATACCAGCACTAATGCACCGGATCCCATCAGAACTCCGCAGTTAAGCGTGCTTGGGCGAGAGTAGTACTAGGATGGGTGACCTCCTGGGAAGTCCTCGTGTTGCACTCGTGTTTTAGCACTTTTATTTTTCTTATTCATTTTTTTTCTTTACGGCTTTTAACGTTAAGACGTCCCTCGCTTGCACCGCGTCAGGGGACCCACGAAAGTGGCTGCCGACATAACTTTTCGCCTTTCTTGTTCAAGCAAGTGAACACCTTAAGTAATTTCTTCGCGCTTAGGACGTCGGGTGCGATCATACCAGCACTAATGCACCGGATCCTATCAGAACTCCGCAGTTAAGCGTGCTTGGGCGAGAGTAGTACTAGGATGGGTGACCTCCTGGGAAGTCCTCGTGTTGCACTCGTGTTTTTGCTCTTTTGTTTTTCTTATTCATTTTTTCTCTATACCGCTTTTAACGGTAAGACGTCCCTCGCTTGCACCGCGTCAGAGGACCCACGAACGTGGCTGCCGACATAACTTTTTGCCTCTCTTTTTCAAGCAAGTGAACACCTTAAGTGATTTCTTCGCGCTTAGGATTTCGGGTGCGATCATACCAGTACTAATGCACCGGATCCCATCAGAACTCCGCAGTTAAGCGTGCTTGGGCGAGAGTGGTACTAGGATGGGAGACCTCCTGGGAAGTCCTCGTGTTGCACTCGTGTTTTTGCTCATTTGTTTTTCTTATTCGTTTTTTCTCTTTACCGCTTTTAACGTTAAGGCGTCCCTTGCTTGCACCGCACCGGGGGACCCACTAACGTGACTGCCGACAAAACTTTTTGCCTCTCTTTTTCAAGCAAGTGAACACCTTAAGTGATTTCTTCGCGCTTACGACTTCGAGTGCGATCATACCAGCACTAATGCACCGGATCCCATCAGAACTCCGCAGTTAAGCGTGCTTGGGCGAGAGAAGTACTAGGATGGGTGACCTCCTGGGAAGTCCTCGTGTTGCACTCGTGTTTTAGCACTTTTATTTTTCTTATTCATTTTTTTTCTTTACGGCTTTTAACGTTAAGACGTCCCTCGCTTGCACCGCGTCAGGGGACCCACGAAAGTGGCTGCCGACATAACTTTTCGCCTTTCTTGTTCAAGCAAGTGAACACCTTAAGTAATTTCTTCGCGCTTAGGACGTCGGGTGCGATCATACCAGCACTAATGCACCGTATCCTATCAGAACTCCGCAGTTAAGCGTGCTTGGGCGAGAGTAGTACTAGGATGGGTGACCTCCTGGGAAGTCCTCGTGTTGCACTCGTGTTTTTGCTCTTTTGTTTTTCTTATTCATTTTTTCTCTTTACCGCTTTTAACGGTAAGACGTCCCTCGCTTGCATCGCGTCAGAGGACCCACGAACGTGGCTGCCGACATAACTTTTTGCCTCTCTTTTTCAAGCAAGTGAACACCTTAAGTGATTTCTTCGCGCTTAGGATTTTGGGTGCGATCATACCAGTACTAATGCACCGGATCCCATCAGAACTCCGCAGTTAAGCGTGCTTGGGCGAGAGTGGTACTAGGATGGGAGACCTCCTGGGAAGTCCTCGTGTTGCACTCGTGTTTTTACTCTTTTGTTTTTCTTATTCATTTTTTCTCTTTACCGCTTTTAACGTTAAGACGTCCCTCGCTTGCACCGCGTCAGGGGACCCACGAAAGTGGATGCCGACATAACTTTTCGCCTCTCTTTTTCAAGCAAGTGAACACCTTAAGTGATTTCTTCGCGCTTAGGACTTCGGGTGCGATCATACCAGCACTAATGCACCGGATCCCATCAGAACTCCGCAGTTAAGCGTGCTTGGGCGAGAGTAGTACTAGGATGGGTGACCTCCTGGGAAGTCCTCGTGTTGCACTCATGTTTTTGCTCATTTGTTTTTCTTATTCGTTTTTTCTCTTTACCGCTTTTAACGTTAAGGCGTCCATCGCTTGCACCGCACCGGGGGACCCACTAACGTGACTGCCGACAAAACTTTTTGCCTCTCTTTTTCAAGTAAGTGAACACCTAAAGTGATTTCTTCGCGCTTAGGATTTCGGGTGCGATCATACCACCACTAATGCACCGGATCCCATCAGAACTACGCAGTTAAGCGTGCTTGGGCCAGAGTAGTACTAGGATGGGTGACCTCCTGGGAAGTCCTCGTGTTGCACTCGTGTTTTACCTCTTTTGTTTTTCTTATTCATTTTTTCTCTTTACGGCTTTTAACGTTAAGACGTCCCTCGCTTGCACCGCGTCTGGGGACCCACGAAAGTTGCTGTCGACATAACTTTTCGCCTCTCTTGTTCAAGCAAGTGAACACCTTAAGTGATTTCTTCGCGCTTAGGACTTCGGGTGCGATCGTACCAGCACTAATGCACCGGATCCCATCAGAACTCCACAGTTAAGCATGCTTGGGCGAGAGTAGTACTAGGATGGGTGACCTCCTGGGAAGTCCTCGTGTTGCACTCGTGTTTTAGCACTTTTGTTTTTCTTATTCATTTTTTTCTTTACGGCTTTTAACGTTAAGACGTCCCTCGCTTGCACCGCGTTAGGCGACCCACGAAAGTGGCTGCCGACATAACTTTTCGCCTCTCTTGTTCAAGCAAGTGAACACCTTAAGTAATTTCTTCGCGCTTAGGACGTCGGGTGCGATCATACCAGCACTAATGCACCGGATCCCATCAGAACTCCGCAGTTAAGCGTGCTTGGGCGAGAGTAGTACTAGGATGGGTGACGTCCTGGGAAGTCCTCGTGTTGCACTCGTGTTTTTGCTCCTTTGTTTTTCTTATTCATTTTTTCTCTTTACCGCTTTTAACGTTAAGACGTCCCTCGCTTGCACCGCGTCAGGGGACCCACGAACGTGGCTGCCGACATAACTTTTTGCCTCTCTTTTTCAAGCAAGTGAACACCTTAAGTGATTTCTTCGCGCTTAGGATTTCGGGTGCGATCATACCAGCACTAATGCACCGGATCCCATCAGAACTCCGCAGTTAAGCGCGCTTGGGCGAGAGTAGTACTAGGATGGGTGACCTCCTGGGAAGTCCTCGTGTTGCACTCGTGTTTTAGCTCATTTGTTTTTCTTATTCATTTTTTCTCTTTACTGCTTTTAACGTTAAGGCGTTCGTCGCTTGCACCGCACCGGGGGACCCACTAACGTGACTGCCGACAAAACTTTTGGCCTCTCTTTTTCAAGCAAGTGAACACCTTAAGTGATTTCTTCGCGCTTAGGATCTCGGGTGCGATCATACCACCACTAATGCACCGGATCCCATCAGAACTCCGCAGTTAAGCGCGCTTGGGCGAGAGTAGTACTAGGATGGGTGACCTCCTGGGAAGTCCTCGTGTTGCACTCGTGTTTTAGCTCATTTGTTTTTCTTATTCATTTTTTCTCTTTACCGCTTTTAACGTTAAGGCGTCCCTCGCTTGCACCGCACCGGGGGACCCACTAACGTGACTGCCGACAAAACTTTTTGCCTCTCTTTTTCAAGCAAGTGAACACCTTAAGTGATTTCTTCGCGCTTAGGATTTCGGGTGCGATCATACCACCACTAATGCACCGGATCCCATCAGAACTCCGCAGTTAAGCATGCTTGGGCGAGAGTAGTACTAGGATGGGTGACCTCCTGGGAAGTCCTCGTGTTGCACTCGTGTTTTAGCTCTTTTGTTTTTCTTATTCGTTTTTTTTCTTTACGGCTTTTAACGTTAAGACGTCCCTCGCATGCACCGCGTCAGGGGACCCACGAAAGTGGCTGCCGACATAACTTTTCGCCTCTCTTGTTCAAGCAAGTGAACACCTTAAGTAATTTCTTCGCGCTTAGGACGTCGGGTGCGATCATACCAGCACTAGTGCACCGGATCCCATCCGAACTCCGCTGTTAAGCGTGCTTGGGCGAGAGTAGTACTAGGATGGGTGACCTCCTGGGAAGTCCTCGTGTTGCACTCGTGTTTTTGCTCATTTGTTTTTCTTATTCGTTTTTTCTCTTTACCGCTTTTAACGTTAAGGCGTCCCTCGCTTGCACTGCGCCGGGGGACCCACTAACGTGACGGCCGACATAACTTTTCGCCTCTCTGGTTTAAGCAAGTGAACACCTTAAGTGATTTCTTCGCGCTTACGACTTCGAGTGCGATCATACCAGCACTAATGCACCGGATCCCATCAGAACTCCGCAGTTAAGCGTGCTTGGGCGAGAGTAGTACTAGGATGGGTGACCTCCTGGGAAGTCCTCGTGTTGCACTCGTGTTTTTGCTCATTTGTTTTTCTTATTCGTTTTTTCTCTTTACCGCTTTTAACGTTAAGGTGTCCCTCGCTTGCACCGCACCGGGGGACCCCCTAACGTGACTGCCGACAAAACTTTTTGCCTCTCTTTTTCAAGCAAGTGAACACCTTAAGTGATTTCTTCGCGCTTAGGATTTCGGGTGCGATCATACCAGCACTAATGCACCGGATCCCATCAGAACTACGCGGTTAAGCGTGCTTGGGCGAAAGTAGTACTAGGATGGGTGACCTCCTGGGAAGTCCTCGTGTTGCACTCGTGTTTTACCTCTTTTGTTTTTCTTATTCATTTTTTCTCTTTACGGCTTTTAACGTTAAGACGTCCCTTGCTTGCACCGCGTCTGGGGACCCACGAAAGTTGCTGTCGACATAACTTTTCGCCTCTCTTGTTCAAGCAAGTGAACACCTTAAGTGATTTCTTCGCGCTTAGGACTTCGGGTGCGACCGTACCAGCACTAATGCACCGGATCCCATCAGAACTCCACTGTTAAGCATGCTTGGGCGAGAGTAGTACTAGGATGGGTGACCTCCTGGGAAGTCCTCGTGTTGCACTCGTGTTTTTGCTCTTTTGTTTTTCTTATTCATTTTTTCTCTTTACCGCTTTTAACGTTAAGACGTCCCTCGCTTGCACCGCGTCAGGGGACCCACGAAAGTGGCTGCCGACATAACTTTTCGCCTCTCTTGTTCAAGCAAGTGAACACCTTAAGTAGTTTCTTCGCGCTTAGGACGTCGGGTGCGATCATACCAGCACTAATGGACCGGATCCCATCAGAACTCCGCAGTTAAACGTGCTTGGGCGAGAGTAGTACTAGGATGGGTGACCTCCTGGGAAGTCCTCGTGTTGCACTCGTGTTTTTGCTCATTTGTTTTTCTTATTCGTTTTTTCTCTTTACCGCTTTTAACGTTAAGGCGTCCCTCGCTTGCACCGCGTCGGGGGACCCACTAACGTGACGGCCGACATAACTTTTCGCCTCTCTGGTTTAAGCAAGTGAACACCTTAAGTGATTTCTTCGCGCTTACGACTTCGAGTGCGATCATACCAGCACTAATGCACCGGATCCCATCAGAACTCCGCAGTTAAGCGTGCTTGGGCGAGAGTAGTACTAGGATGGGTGACCTCCTGGGAAGTCCTCGTGTTGCACTCGTGTTTTTGCTCATTTGTTTTTCTTATTCGTTTTTTCTCTTTACTGCTTTTAACGTTAAGGTGTCCCTCGCTTGCACCGCACCGGGGGACCCCCTAACGTGACTGCCGACAAAACTTTTTGCCTCTCTTTTTCAAGCAAGTGAACACCTTAAGTGATTTCTTCACGCTTAGGATTTCGGGTGGGATCATACCAGCACTAATGCACCGGATCCCATCAGAACTACGCGGTTAAGCGTGCTTGGGCGAAAGTAGTACTAGGATGGGTGACCTCCTGGGAAGTCCTCGTGTTGCACTCATGTTTTACCTCTTTTGTTTTTCTTATTCATTTTTTCTCTATACCGCTTTTAACGTTAAGACGTCCCTCGCTTGCACCGCGTCAGGGGACCCACGAAAGTGGCTGCCGACATAACTTTTCGCCTCTCTTGTTCAAGCAAGTGAACACCTTAAGTAGTTTCTTCGCGCTTAGGACGTCGGGTGCGATCATACCAGCACTAATGGACCGGATCCCATCAGAACTCCGCAGTTAAACGTGCTTGGGCGAGAGTAGTACTAGGATGGGTGACCTCCTGGGAAGTCCTCGTGTTGCACTCGTGTTTTTGCTCTTTTGTTTTTCTTATTCATTTTTTCTCTTTACCACTTTTAACGTCAAGACGTCCCTCGCTTGCACCACGTCAGGGGACCCACGAACGTGGCTGCCGACATAACTTTTTGCCTCTCTTTTTCAAGCAAGTGAACACCTTAAGTGATTTCTTCGCGCTTAGGATTTCGGGTGCGATCATACCAGTACTAATGCACCGGATCCCATCAGAACTCCGCAGTTAAGTGTGCTTGGGCGAGAGTAGTACGAGGATGGGTGACCTCCTGGGAAGTTCTCATGTTGCACTCGTGTTTTTGCTCATTTGTTTTTCTTATTCGTTTTTTCTCTTTACCGCTTTTAACTTTAAGGCGTCCCTCGCTTGCACCGCGCCGGGGGACCCATTAACGTGACGGCCGACATAACTTTTCACCTCTCTGGTTCAAGCAAGTGAACACCTTAAGTGATTTCTTCGCGCTTAGGACTTCGAGTGCGATCATACCAGCACTAATGCACCGGATCCCATCAGAACTCCGCAGTTAAGCGTGCTTGGGCGAGAATGGTACTAGGATGGGAGACCTCCTGGGAAGTCCTCGTGTTGCACTCGTGTTTTTGCTCTTTTGTTTTTCTTATTCATTTTTTCTCTTTACCGCTTTTAACGTTAAGACGTCCCTCGCTTGCACCGCGTCAGGGGACCCACGAACGTGGCTGCCGACAAAACTTTTTGCCTCTCTTTTTCAAGCAAGTGAACACCTTAAGTGATTTCTTCGCGCTTAGGATTTCGGGTGCGATCATACCACAACTAATGCACCGGATCCCATCAGAACTACGCAGTTAAGCGTGCTTGGGCGAGAGTAGTACTAGGATGGGTGTCCTCCAGGGAAGTCCTCGTGTTGCACTCGTGTTTTACCTCTTTTGTTTTTCTTATTCGTTTTTTCTCTTTACCGCTTTTAACGTTAAGGTGTCCCTCGCTTGCACCGCACCGGGGGACCCACTAACGTGACTGCCGACAAAACTTTTTGCCTCTCTTTTTCAAGCAAGTGAACACCTTAAGTGATTTCTTCGCGCTTAGGATTTCGGGTGCGATCATACCAGCACTAATGCACCGGATCCCATCAGAACTACGCGGTTAAGCGTGCTTGGGCGAGAGTAGTACAAGGATGGGTGACCTCCTGGGAAGTCCTCGTGTTGCACTCGTGTTTTACCTCTTTTGTTTTTCTTATTAATTTTTTCTCTTTACGGCTTTTAACGTTAAGACGTCCCTTGCTTGCACCGCGTCTGGGGACCCACGAAAGTTGCTGTCGACATAATTTTTCGCCTCTCTTGTTCAAGCAAGTGAACACCTTAAGTGATTTCTTCGCGCTTAGGACTTCGGGTGCGATCATACCACCACTAATGCACCGGATCCCATCAGAACTCCACAGTTAAGCATGCTTGGGCGAGAGTAGTACTAGGATGGGTGACCTCCTGGGAAGTCCTCGTGTTGCACTCGTGTTTTTGCTCTTTTGTTTTTCTTATTCATTTTTTCTCTTTACCGCTTTTAACGTTAAGACGTCCCTCGCTTGCACCGCGTCTGGGGACCCACGAAAGTTGCTGTCGACATAACTTTTCGCCTCTCTTGTTCAAGCAAGTGAACACCTTAAGTGATTTCTTCGCGCTTAGGACTTCGGGTGCGATCGTACCAGCACTAATGCACCGGATCCCATCAGAACTCCACAGTTAAGCATGCTTGGGCGAGAGTAGTACTAGGATGGGTGACCTCCTGGGAAGTCCTCGTGTTGCACTCGTGTTTTAGCACTTTTGTTTTTCTTATTCATTTTTTTTCTTTACGGCTTTTAACGTTAAGACGTCCCTCGCTTGTACCGCGTCAGGGGACCCACGAAAGTGGCTGCCGACATAAATTTTCGCCTCTCTTGTTCAAGCAAGTGAACACCTTAAGTAATTTCTTCGCGCTTAGGACGTCGGGTGCGATCATACCAGCACTAATGCACCGGATCCCATCAGAACTCCGCAGTTAAGCGTGCTTGGGCGAGAGTAGTACTAGGATGGGTGACCTCCTGGGAAGTCCTCGTGTTGCACTCGTGTTTTAGCTCTTTTGTTTTTCTTATTAATTTTTTCTCTTTACGGCTTTTAACGTTAAGACGTCCCTTGCTTGCACCGCGTCTGGGGACCCACGAAAGTTGCTGTCGACATAATTTTTCGCCTCTCTTGTTCAAGCAAGTGAACACCTTAAGTGATTTCTTCGCGCTTAGGACTTCGGGTGCGACCGTACCAGCACTAATGCACCGGATCCCATTAGAACTCCACTGTTAAGCATGCTTGGGCGAGAGTAGTACTAGAATGGGTGACCTCCTGGGAAGTCCTCGTGTTGCACTCGTGTTTTTGCTCTTTTGTTTTTCTTATTTATTTTTTCTCTTTACCGCTTTTAACGTTATGACGTCCCTCGCTTGCACCGCGTCAGGGGACCCACGAAAGTGGCTGCCGACATAACTTTTCGCCTCTCTTGTTCAAGCAAGTGAACACCTTAAGTAATTTCTTCGCGCTTAGGACGTCGGGTGCGATCATACCAGCACTAATGGACCGGATCCCATCAGAACTCCGCAGTTAAACGTGCTTGGGCCAGAGTAGTACTAGGATGGGTGACCTCCTGGGAAGTCCTCGTGTTGCACTCGTGTTTTTGCTCTTTTGTTTTTCTTATTCGTTTTTTCTCTTTACCGCTTTTAACGTTAAGGCGTCCCTCGCTTGCACCGCGCCGGGGGACCCATTAACGTGACGGCCGACATAACTTTTCGCCTCTCTGGTTCAAGCAAGTGAACACCTTAAGTGATTTCTTCGCGCTTAGGACTTCGAGTGCGATCATACCAGCACTAATGCACCGGATCCCATCAGAACTCCGCAGTTAAGCGTGCTTGGGCGAGAGTGGTACTAGAATGGGAGACCTCCTGGGAAGTCCTCGTGTTGCACTCGTGTTTTTGCTCTTTTGTTTTTCTTATTCATTTTTTCTCTTTACCGCTTTTAACGTTAAGACGTCCCTCGCTTGCACCGCGTCTGGGGACCCACGAAAGTTGCTGTCGACATAACTTTTCGCCTCTCTTGTTCAAGCAAGTGAACACCTTAAGTGATTTCTTCGCGCTTAGGACTTCGGGTGCGATCGTACCAGCACTAATGCACCGGATCCCATCAGAACTCCACAGTTAAGCATGCTTGGGCGAGAGTAGTACTAGGATGGGTGACCTCCTGGGAAGTCCTCGTGTTGCACTCGTGTTTTTGCTCTTTTGTTTTTCTTATTCATTTTTTCTCTTTACCGCTTTTAACGTTAAGACGTCCCTCGCTTGCACCGCGTCAGGGGACCCACGAAAGTGGCTGCCGACATAACTTTTCGCCTCTCTTGTTCAAGCAAGTGAACACCTTAAGTAATTTCTTCGCGCTTAGGACGTCGGGTGCGATCATACCAGCACTAATGCACCGGATCCCATCAGAACTCCGCAGTTAAGCGTGCTTGGGCGAGAGTAGTACTAGGATGGGTGACCTCCTGGGAAGTCCTCGTGTTGCACTCGTGTTTTAGCTCATTTGTTTTTCTTATTCATTTTTTCTCTTTACCGCTTTTAACGTTAAGGCGTTCCTCGCTTGCACCGCACCGGGGGACCCACTAACGTGACTGTCGACATAACTTTTCACCTCTCTTGTTCAAGCAAGTGAACACCTTAAGTGATTTCTTCGCGCTTAAGATATCGGGTGCGATCGTACCAGCACTAATGCACCGGATCCCATCAGAACTCCGCAGTTAAGCGTGCTTGGGCGAGAGTAGTACTAGGATGGGTGACCTCCTGGGAAGTCCACGTGTTGCACTCGTGTTTTTGCTCTTTTGTTTTTCTTATTCGTTTTTTCTCTTTACCGCTTTTAACATTAAGGCGTCCCTCGCTTGCACCGCACCGGGGGACCCACTAACGTGACTGCCGACATAACTTTTCACCTCTCTTGTTCAAGCAAGTGAACACCTTAAGTGATTTCTTCGCGCTTAGGATATCGGGTGCGATCATACCAGCACTAATGCACCGGATCCCATCAGAACACCGCAGTTAAGCGTGCGTGGGCGAGAGTAGTACTAGGATGGGTGACCTCCTGGGAAGTCCTCGTGTTGCACACGTGTTTTTGCTCTTTTGTTTTTCTTATTCGTTTTTTCTCTTTACCGCTTTTAACGTTAAGGCGTCCCTCGCTTGCACCGCACCGGGGGACCCACTAACGTGACTGTCGACATAACATTTCACCTCTCTTGTTCAAGCAAGTGAACACCTTAACTGATTTCTTCGCGCTTAGGATATCGGGTGCGATCATACCAGCACTAATGCACCGGATCCCATCAGAACTCCGCAGTAAAGCGTGCTTGGGCGAGAGTAGTACTAGGATGGGGGACCTCCTGGGAAGTCCTCGTGTTGCACTCATGTTTTTGCTCTTTACCGCTTTTAACGTTAAGGCGTCCCTCGCTTGCACCGCACCGGTGGACCCACTAACGTGATTGCCGACATAACTTTTCACCTCTCTTGTTCAAGCAAGTGAACACCTTAAGTGATTTCTTCGCGCTTAGGATATCGGGTGCGATCATACCAGCACTAATGCACCGGATCCCATCAGAACTCCGCAGTTAAGCGTGCTTGGGCGAGAGTAGTACTAGGATGGGTGACCTCCTGGGAAGTCCTCGTGTTGCACTCGTGTTTTTGCTCTTTTGTTTTTCTTATTCGTTTTTTCTCTTTATCGCTTTTAACGTTAAGGCTTCCCTCGCTTGCACCGCACTGGGGGACCCACTAACGTGACTGTCGACATAACTTTTCACCTCTCTTGTTCAAGCAAGTGAACACCTTAAGTGATTTCTTCGCGCTTAGGATATCGGGTGCGATCGTACCAGCACTAATGCACCGGATCCCATCAGAACTCCGCAGTTAAGCGTGCTTGGGCGAGAGTAGTACTAGGATGGGTGACCTCCTGGGAAGTCCTCGTTTTGCACTCGTGTTTTTGCTCTTTTGTTTTTCTTATTCATTTTTTCTCTTTACCGCTTTTAACGTTAAGGCGTCCCTCGCTTGCACCGCACCGGTGGACCCACTAACGTGATTGCCGACATAACTTTTCACCTCTCTTGTTCAAGCAAGTGAACACCTTAAGTGATTTCTTCGCGCTTAGGATATCGGGTGTGATCATATCAGCACTAATGCACCGGATCCCATCAGAACTCCGCAGTTAAGCGTGCTTGGGCGAGAGTAGTACTAGGATGGGTGACCTCCTGGGAAGTCCTCGTGTTGCACTCGTGTTTTTGCTCTTTTGTTTTTCTTATTCGTTTTTTCTCTTTACCGCTTTTAACGTTAAGGCGTCCCTCGCTTGCACCGCACTGGGGGACCCACTAACGTGACTGTCGACATAACTTTTCACCTCTCTTGTTCAAGCAAGTGAACACCTTAAGTGATTTCTTCGCGCTTAGGATATCGGGTGCGATCGTACCAGCACTAATGCACCGGATCCCATCAGAACTCCGCAGTTAAGCGTGCTTGGGCGAGAGTAGTACTAGAATGGGTGACCTCCTGTGAAGTCCTCGTGTTGCACTCGTGTTTTTGCTCTTTTGTTTTTCTTATTCGTTTTTTCTCTTTACCGCTTTTAACATTAAGGCGTCCCTCGCTTGCACCGCACCGGGGGACCCACTAACGTGACTGCCGACATAACTTTTCACCTCTCTTGTTCAAGCAAGTGAACACCTTAAGTGATTTCTTCGCGCTTAGGATATCGGGTGCGATCATACCAGCACTAATGCACCGGATCCCATCAGAACTCCGCAGTTCAGCGTGCTTGGGCGAGAGTAGTACTAGGATGGGTGACCTCCTGGGAAGTCCTCGTGTTGCACTCGTGTTTTTGCTCTTTTGTTTTTCTTATTCATTTTTTCTCTTTACCGCTTTTAACGTTAAGGCGTCCCTCGCTTGCACCGCACCGGTGGACCCACTAACGTGACTGCCGACATAACTTTTCACCTCTCTTGTTCAAGCAAGTGAACACCTTAAGTGATTTCTTCGCGCTTAGGATATCGGGTGCGGTCATACCAGCACTAATGCACCGGATCCCATCAGAACTCCGCAGTTAAGCGTGCTTGGGCGAGAGTAGTACTAGGATGGGTGACCTCCTGGGAAGTCCTCGTGTTGCACTCGTGTTTTTGCTCTTTTGTTTTTCTTATTCGTTTTTTCTCTTTGCCGCTTTTAACGTTAAGGCGTCCCTCGCTTGCACCGCACTGGGGGACCCACTAACGTGACTGTCGACATAACTTTTGACCTCTCTTGTTCAAGCAAGTGAACACCTTAAGTGATTTCTTCGCGCTTAGGATATCGGGTGCGATCGTACCAGCACTAATGCACCGGATCCCATCAGAACTCCGCAGTTAAGAGTGCTTGGGCGAGAGTAGTACTAGGATGGGTGACCTCCTGGGAAGTCCTCGTGTTGCACTCGTGTTTTTGCTCTTTTGTTTTTCTTATTCATTTTTTCTCTTTACCGCTTTTAACGTTAAGGCGTCCCTCGCTTGCACCGCACCGGTGGACCCACTAACGTGACTGCCGACATAACTTTTCACCTCTCTTGTTCAAGCAAGTGAACACCTTAAGTGATTTCTTCGCACTTAGGATATCGGGTGCGATCGTACCAGCACTAATGCACCGGATCCCATCAGAACTCCGCAGTTAAGCGTGCTTGGGCGAGAGTAGTACTAGGATGGGTGACCTCCTGGGAAGTCCTCGTGTTGCACTCGTGTTTTTGCTCTTTTGTTTTTCTTATTCGTTTTTTCTCTTTACCGCTTTTAACATTAAGGCGTCCCTCGCTTGCACCGCACCGGGGGACCCACTAACGTGACTGCCGACATAACTTTTCACCTCTCTTGTTCAAGCAAGTGAACACCTTAAGTGATTTCTTCGCGCTTAGGATATCGGGTGCGATCATACCAGCACTAATGCACCGGATCCCATCAGAACTCCGCAGTTAAGCGTGCCTGGGCGAGAGTAGTACTAGGATGGGTGACCTCCTGGGAAGTCCTCGTGTTGCACTCGTGTTTTTGCTCTTTTGTTTTTCTTATTCGTTTTTTCTCTTTACCGCTTTTAACGTTAAGGCGTCCCTCGCTTGCACCGCACCGGGGGACCCACTAACGTGACTGTCGACATAACTTTTCACCTCTCTTGTTCAAGCAACTGAACACCTTAACTGATTTCTTCACGCTTAGGATATCGGGTGCGATCATACCAGCACTAATGCACCGGATCCCATCAGAACTCCGCAGTTAAGCGTGCTTGGGCGAGAGTAGTACTAGGATG
Organism: Ficus hirta; assembly: GCA_038430175.1. Taxonomy (NCBI): domain Eukaryota; kingdom Viridiplantae; phylum Streptophyta; class Magnoliopsida; order Rosales; family Moraceae; genus Ficus; species Ficus hirta. The sequence continues at coordinate 150,514 of JBBWSE010000020.1, read as the reverse complement.
GGTGACCTCCTGGGAAGTCCTCGTGTTGCACTCGTGTTTTTGCTCTTTTGTTTTTCTTATTCGTTTTTTCTCTTTACCGCTTTTAACGTTAAGGCGTCCCTCGCTTGCACCGCACCGGCGGACCCACTAACGTGATTGCCGACATAACTTTTCACCTCTCTTGTTCAAGCAAGTGAACACCTTAAGTGATTTCTTCGCGCTTAGGATATCGGGTGCGATCGTACCAGCACTAATGCACCGGATCCCATCAGAACTCCGCAGTTAAGCGTGCTTGGGCGAGAGTAGTACTAGGATGGGTGACCTCCTGGGAAGTCCTCGTGTTGCACTCGTGTTTTTGCTCTTTTGTTTTTCTTATTCGTTTTTTCTCTTTACCGCTTTTAACGTTAAGGCGTCCCTCGCTTGCACCGCACTGGGGGACCCACTAACGTGACTGTCGACATAACTTTTCACCTCTCTTGTTCAAGCAAGTGAACACCTTAAGTGATTTCTTCGCGCTTAGGATATCGGGTGCGATCGTACCCGCACTAATGCACCGGATCCCATCAGAACTCCGCAGTTAAGCGTGCTTGGGCGAGAGTAGTACTAGGATGGGTGACCTCCTGGGAAGTCCTCGTGTTGCACTCGTGTTTTTGCTCTTTTGTTTTTCTTATTCGTTTTTTCTCTTTGCCGCTTTTAACGTTAAGGCGTCCCTCGCTTGCACCGCACTGGGGGACCCACTAACGTGACTGTCGACATAACTTTTGACCTCTCTTGTTCAAGCAAGTGAACACCTTAAGTGATTTCTTCGCGCTTAGGATATCGGGTGCGATCGTACCAGCACTAATGCACCGGATCCCATCAGAACTCCGCAGTTAAGCGTTCTTGGGCGAGAGTAGTACTAGGATGGGTGACCTCCTGGGAAGTCCTCGTGTTGCACTCGTGTTTTTGCTCTTTTGTTTTTCTTATTCGTTTTTTCTCTTTACCGCTTTTAACATTAAGGCGTCCCTCGCTTGCACCGCACCGGGGGACCCACTAACGTGACTGCCGACATAACTTTTCACCTCTCTTGTTCAAGCAAGTGAACACCTTAAGTGATTTCTTCGCGCTTAGGATATCGGGTGCGATCATACCAGCACTAATGCACCGGATCCCATCAGAACTCCGCAGTTAAGCGTGCTTGGGCGAGAGTAGTACTAGGATGGGTGACCTCCTGTGAAGTCCTCGTGTTGCACTCGTGTTTTTGCTCTTTTGTTTTTCTTATTCGTTTTTTCTCTTTACCGCTTTTAACATTAAGGCGTCCCTCGCTTGCACCGCACCGGGGGACCCACTAACGTGACTGCCGACATAACTTTTCACCTCTCTTGTTCAAGCAAGTGAACACCTTAAGTGATTTCTTCGCGCTTAGGATATCGGGTGCGATCGTACCAGCACTAATGCACCGGATCCCATCAGAACTCCGCAGTTAAGAGTGCTTGGGCGAGAGTAGTACTAGGATGGGTGACCTCCTGGGAAGTCCTCGTGTTGCACTCGTGTTTTTGCTCTTTTGTTTTTCTTATTCATTTTTTCTCTTTACCGCTTTTAACGTTAAGGCGTCCCTCGCTTGCACCGCACCGGTGGACCCACTAACGTGACTGCCGACATAACTTTTCACCTCTCTTGTTCAAGCAAGTGAACACCTTAAGTGATTTCTTCGCACTTAGGATATCGGGTGCGATCGTACCAGCACTAATGCACCGGATCCCATCAGAACTCCGCAGTTAAGCGTGCTTGGGCGAGAGTAGTACTAGGATGGGTGACCTCCTGGGAAGTCCTCGTGTTGCACTCGTGTTTTTGCTCTTTTGTTTTTCTTATTCGTTTTTTCTCTTTACCGCTTTTAACATTAAGGCGTCCCTCGCTTGCACCGCACCGGGGGACCCACTAACGTGACTGCCGACATAACTTTTCACCTCTCTTGTTCAAGCAAGTGAACACCTTAAGTGATTTCTTCGCGCTTAGGATATCGGGTGCGATCATACCAGCACTAATGCACCGGATCCCATCAGAACTCCGCAGTTAAGCGTGCCTGGGCGAGAGTAGTACTAGGATGGGTGACCTCCTGGGAAGTCCTCGTGTTGCACTCGTGTTTTTGCTCTTTTGTTTTTCTTATTCGTTTTTTCTCTTTACCGCTTTTAACATTAAGGCGTCCCTCGCTTGCACCGCACCGGGGGACCCACTAACGTGACTGCCGACATAACTTTTCACCTCTCTTGTTCAAGCAAGTGAACACCTTAAGTGATTTCTTCGCGCTTAGGATATCGGGTGCGATCATACCAGCACTAATGCACCGGATCCCATCAGAACTCCGCAGTTAAGCGTGCTTGGGCGAGAGTAGTACTAGGATGGGTGACCTCCTGGGAAGTCCTCGTGTTGCACTCGTGTTTTTGCTCTTTTGTTTTTCTTATTCATTTTTTCTCTTTGCCGCTTTTAACGTTAAGGCGTCCCTCGCTTGCACCGCACCGGTGGACCCACTAACGTGACTGCCGACATAACTTTTCACCTCTCTTGTTCAAGCAAGTGAACACCTTAAGTGATTTCTTCGCGCTTAGGATATCGGGTGCGATCATACCAGCACTAATGCACCGGATCCCATCAGAACTCCGCAGTTAAGCGTGCTTGGGCGAGAGTAGTACTAGGATGGGTGACCTCCTGGGAAGTCCTCGTGTTGCACTCGTGTTTTTGCTCTTTTGTTTTTCTTATTCGTTTTTTCTCTTTGCCGCTTTTAACGTTAAGGCGTCCCTCGCTTGCACAGCACTGGGGGACCCACTAACGTGACTGTCGACATAACTTTTGACCTCTCTTGTTCAAGCAAGTGAACACCTTAAGTGATTTCTTCGCGCTTAGGATATCGGGTGCGATCGTACCCGCACTAATGCACCGGATCCCATCAGAACTCCGCAGTTAAGCGTGCTTGGGCGAGAGTAGTACTAGGATGGGTGACCTCCTGGGAAGTTCTCGTGTTGCACTCGTGTTTTTGCTCTTTTGTTTTTCTTATTCGTTTTTTCTCTTTACCGCTTTTAACGTTAAGGCGTCCCTCGCTTGCACCGCACCGGGGGACCCACTAACGTGACTGCCGACATAACTTTTCACCTCTCTTGTTCAAGCAAGTGAACACCTTAAGTGATTTCTTCGCGCTTAGGATATCGGGTGCGATCATACCAGCACTAATGCACCGGATCCCATCAGAACTCCGCAGTTAAGCGTGCTTGGGCGAGAGTAGTACTAGGATGGGTGACCTCCTGGGAAGTCCTCGTGTTGCACTCGTGTTTTTGCTCTTTTGTTTTTCTTATTCGTTTTTTCTCTTTACCGCTTTTAACGTTAAGGCGTCCCTCGCTTGCACCGCACCGGTGGACCCACTAACGTGATTGCCGACATAACTTTTCACCTCTCTTGTTCAAGCAAGTGAACACCTTAAGTGATTTCTTCGCGCTTAGGATATCGGGTGCGATCATACCAGCACTAATGCACCGGATCCCATCAGAACTCCGCAGTGAAGCGTGCTTGGGCGAGAGTAGTACTAGGATGGGTGACCTCCTGGGAAGTCCTCGTGTTGCACTCGTGTTTTTGCTCTTTTGTTTTTCTTATTCGTTTTTTCTCTTTACCGCTTTTAACGTTAAGGCGTCCCTCGCTTGCACCGCACTGGGGGACCCACTAACGTGACTGTCGACATAACTTTTCACCTCTCTTGTTCAAGCAAGTGAACACCTTAAGTGATTTCTTCGCGCTTAGGATATCGGGTGCGATCGTACCCGCACTAATGCACCGGATCCCATCAGAACTCCGCAGTTAAGCGTGCTTGGGCGAGAGTAGTACTAGGATGGGTGACCTCCTGGGAAGTCCTCGTGTTGCACTCGTGTTTTTGCTCTTTTGTTTTTCTTATTCGTTTTTTCTCTTTGCCGCTTTTAACGTTAAGGCGTCCCTCGCTTGCACCGCACTGGGGGACCCACTAACGTGACTGTCGACATAACTTTTGACCTCTCTTGTTCAAGCAAGTGAACACCTTAAGTGATTTCTTCGCGCTTAGGATATCGGGTGCGATCGTACCCGCACTAATGCACCGGATCCCATCAGAACTCCGCAGTTAAGCGTGCTTGGGCGAGAGTAGTACTAGGATGGGTGACCTCCTGGGAAGTTCTCGTGTTGCACTCGTGTTTTTGCTCTTTTGTTTTTCTTATTCGTTTTTTCTCTTTACCGCTTTTAACGTTAAGGCGTCCCTCGCTTGCACCGCACCGGGGGACCCACTAACGTGACTGCCGACATAACTTTTCACCTCTCTTGTTCAAGCAAGTGAACACCTTAAGTGATTTCTTCGCGCTTAGGATATCGGGTGCGATCATACCAGCACTAATGCACCGGATCCCATCAGAACTCCGCAGTTAAGCGTGCTTGGGCGAGAGTAGTACTAGGATGGGTGACCTCCTGGGAAGTCCTCGTGTTGCACTCGTGTTTTTGCTCTTTTGTTTTTCTTATTCGTTTTTTCTCTTTACCGCTTTTAACGTTAAGGCATCCCTCGCTTGCACCGCACCGGTGGACCCACTAACGTGATTGCCGACATAACTTTTCACCTCTCTTGTTCAAGCAAGTGAACACCTTAAGTGATTTCTTCGCGCTTAGGATATCGGGTGCGATCATACCAGCACTAATGCACCGGATCCCATCAGAACTCCGCAGTTAAGCGTGCTTGGGCGAGAGTAGTACTAGGATGGGTGACCTCCTGTGAAGTCCTCGTGTTGCACTCGTGTTTTTGCTCTTTTGTTTTTCTTATTCGTTTTTTCTCTTTACCGCTTTTAACATTAAGGCGTCCCTCGCTTGCACCGCACCGGGGGACCCACTAACGTGACTGCCGACATAACTTTTCACCTCTCTTGTTCAAGCAAGTGAACACCTTAAGTGATTTCTTCGCGCTTAGGATATCGGGTGCGATCATACCAGCACTAATGCACCGGATCCCATCAGAACTCCGCAGTTAAGCGTGCTTGGGCGAGAGTAGTACTAGGATGGGTGACCTCCTGGGAAGTCCTCGTGTTGCACTCGTGTTTTTGCTCTTTTGTTTTTCTTATTCATTTTTTCTCTTTACCGCTTTTAACGTTAAGGCGTCCCTCGCTTGCACCGCACCGGTGGACCCACTAACGTGACTGCCGACATAACTTTTCACCTCTCTTGTTCAAGCAAGTGAACACCTTAAGTGATTTCTTCGCGCTTAGGATATCGGGTGCGATCATACCAGCACTAATGCACCGGATCCCATCAGAACTCCGCAGTTAAGCGTGCTTGGGCGAGAGTAGTACTAGGATGGGTGACCTCCTGGGAAGTCCTCGTGTTGCACTCGTGTTTTTGCTCTTTTGTTTTTCTTATTCGTTTTTTCTCTTTGCCGCTTTTAACGTTAAGGCGTCCCTCGCTTGCACCGCACTGGGGGACCCACTAACGTGACTGTCGACATAACTTTTGACCTCTCTTGTTCAAGCAAGTGAACACCTTAAGTGATTTCTTCGCGCTTAGGATATCGGGTGCGATCGTACCCGCACTAAAGCACCGGATCCCATCAGAACTCCGCAGTTAAGCGTGCTTGGGCGAGAGTAGTACTAGGATGGGTGACCTCCTGGGAAGTCCTCGTGTTGCACTCGTGTTTTTGCTCTTTTGTTTTTCTTATTCGTTTTTTCTCTTTGCCGCTTTTAACGTTAAGGCGTCCCTCGCTTGCACCGCACTGGGGGACCCACTAACGTGACTGTCGACATAACTTTTGACCTCTCTTGTTCAAGCAAGTGAACACCTTAAGTGATTTCTTCGCGCTTAGGATATCGGGTGCGATCGTACCCGCACTAATGCACCGGATCCCATCAGAACTCCGCAGTTAAGCGTGCTTGGGCGAGAGTAGTACTAGGATGGGTGACCTCCTGTGAAGTCCTCGTGTTGCACTCGTGTTTTTGCTCTTTTGTTTTTCTTATTCGTTTTTTCTCTTTACCGCTTTTAACATTAAGGCGTCCCTCGCTTGCACCGCACCGGGTGACCCACTAACGTTACTGCCGACATAACTTTTCACCTCTCTTGTTCAAGCAAGTGAACACCTTAAGTGATTTCTTCGCGCTTAGGATATCGGGTGCGATCATACCAGCACTAATGCACCGGATCCCATCAGAACTCCGCAGTTAAGCGTGCTTGGGCGAGAGTAGTACTAGGATGGGTGACCTCCTGGGAAGTCCTCGTGTTGCACTCGTGTTTTTGCTCTTTTGTTTTTCTTATTCATTTTTTCTCTTTACCGCTTTTAACGTTAAGGCGTCCCTCGCTTGCACCGCACCGGTGGACCCACTAACGTGACTGCCGACATAACTTTTCACCTCTCTTGTTCAAGCAAGTGAACACCTTAAGTGATTTCTTCGCGCTTAGGATATCGGGTGCGATCATACCAGCACTAATGCACCGGATCCCATCAGAACTCCGCAGTTAAGCGTGCTTGGGCGAGAGTAGTACTAGGATGGGTGACCTCCTGGGAAGTCCTCGTGTTGCACTCGTGTTTTTGCTCTTTTGTTTTTCTTATTCGTTTTTTCTCTTTACCGCTTTTAACATTAAGGCGTCCCTCGCTTGCACCGCACCGGGGGACCCACTAACGTGACTGCCGACATAACTTTTCACCTCTCTTGTTCAAGCAAGTGAACACCTTAAGTGATTTCTTCGCGCTTAGGATATCGGGTGCGATCATACCAGCACTAATGCACCGGATCCCATCAGAACTCCGTAGTTAAGCGTGCTTGGGCGAGAGTAGTACTAGGATGGGTGACCTCCTGGGAAGTCCTCGTGTTGCACTCGTGTTTTTGCTCTTTTGTTTTTCTTATTCATTTTTTCTCTTTACCGCTTTTAACGTTAAGGCGTCCCTCGCTTGCACCGCACCGGTGGACCCACTAACGTGACTGCCGACATAACTTTTCACCTCTCTTGTTCAAGCAAGTGAACACCTTAAGTGATTTCTTCGCGCTTAGGATATCGGGTGCGATCATACCAGCACTAATGCACCGGATCCCATCAGAACTCCGCAGTTAAGCGTGCTTGGGCGAGAGTAGTACTAGGATGGGTGACCTCCTGGGAAGTCCTCGTGTTGCACTCGTGTTTTTGCAATTTTGTTTTTCTTATTCGTTTTTTCTCTTTGCCGCTTTTAACGTTAAGGCGTCCCTCGCTTGCACCGCCCTGGGGGACCCACTAACGTGACTGTCGACATAACTTTTGACCTCTCTTGTTCAAGCAAGTGAACACCTTAAGTGATTTCTTCGCGCTTAGGATATCGGGTGCGATCGTACCAGCACTAATGCACCGGATCCCATCAGAACTCCGCAGTTAAGCGTGCTTGGGCGAGAGTAGTACTAGGATGGGTGACCTCCTGGGAAGTCCTCGTGTTGCACTCGTGTTTTTGCTCTTTTGTTTTTCTTATTCGTTTTTTCTCTTTACCGCTTTTAACATTAAGGCGTCCCTCGCTTGCACCGCACCGGGGGACCCACTAACGTGACTGCCGACATAACTTTTCACCTCTCTTGTTCAAGCAAGTGAACACCTTAAGTGATTTCTTCGCGCTTAGGATATCGGGTGCGATCATACCAGCACTAATGCACCGGATCCCATCAGAACTCCGCAGTTAAGCGTGCCTGGGCGAGAGTAGTACTAGGATGGGTGACCTCCTGGGAAGTCCTCGTGTTGCACTCGTGTTTTTGCTCTTTTGTTTTTCTTATTCGTTTTTTCTCTTTACCGCTTTTAACGTTAAGGCGTCCCTCGCTTGCACCGCACCGGGGGACCCACTAACGTGACTGTCGACATAACTTTTCACCTCTCTTGTTCAAGCAAGTGAACACCTTAACTGATTTCTTCGCGCTTAGGATATCGGGTGCGATCATACCAGCACTAATGCACCGGATCCCATCAGAACTCCGCAGTTAAGCGTGCTTGGGCGAGAGTAGTACTAGGATGGGTGACCTCCTGGGAAGTCCTCGTGTTGCACTCGTGTTTTTGCTCTTTTGTTTTTCTTATTCATTTTTTCTCTTTACCGCTTTTAACGTTAAGGCGTCCCTCGCTTGCACCGCACCGGTGGACCCACTAACGTGACTGCCGACATAACTTTTCACCTCTCTTGTTCAAGCAAGTGAACACCTTAAGTGATTTCTTCGCGCTTAGGATATCGGGTGCGATCATACCAGCACTAATGCACCGGATCCCATCAGAACTCCGCAGTTAAGCGTGCTTGGGCGAGAGTAGTACTAGGATGGGTGACCTCCTGGGAAGTCCTCGTGTTGCACTCGTGTTTTTGCTATTTTGTTTTTCTTATTCGTTTTTTCTCTTTGCCGCTTTTAACGTTAAGGCGTCCCTCGCTTGCACCGCCCTGGGGGACCCACTAACGTGACTGTCGACATAACTTTTGACCTCTCTTGTTCAAGCAAGTGAACACCTTAAGTGATTTCTTCGCGCTTAGGATATCGGGTGCGATCGTACCAGCACTAATGCACCGGATCCCATCAGAACTCCGCAGTTAAGCGTGCTTGGGCGAGAGTAGTACTAGGATGGGTGACCTCCTGGGAAGTCCTCGTGTTGCACTCGTGTTTTTGCTCTTTTGTTTTTCTTATTCGTTTTTTCTCTTTACCGCTTTTAACATTAAGGCGTCCCTCGCTTGCACCGCACCGGGGGACCCACTAACGTGACTGCCGACATAACTTTTCACCTCTCTTGTTCAAGCAAGTGAACACCTTAAGTGATTTCTTCGCGCTTAGGATATCGGGTGCGATCATACCAGCACTAATGCACCGGATCCCATCAGAACTCCGCAGTTAAGCGTGCCTGGGCGAGAGTAGTACTAGGATGGGTGACCTCCTAGGAAGTCCTCGTGTTGCACTCGTGTTTTTGCTCTTTTGTTTTTCTAATTCGTTTTTTCACTTTACCGCTTTTAACGTTAAGGCGTCCCTCGCTTGCACCGCACCGGGGGACCCACTAACGTGACTGTCGACATAACTTTTCACCTCTCTTGTTCAAGCAAGTGAACACCTTAACTGATTTCTTCGCGCTTAGGATATCGGGTGCGATCATACCAGCACTAATGCACCGGATCCCATCAGAACTCCGCAGTTAAGCGTGCTTGGGCGAGAGTAGTACTAGGATGGGTGACCTCCTGGGAAGTCCTCGTGTTGCACTCGTGTTTTTGCTCTTTTGTTTTTCTTATTCATTTTTTCTCTTTACCGCTTTTAACGTTAAGGCGTCCCTCGCTTGCACCGCACCGGTGGACCCACTAACGTGACTGCCGACATAACTTTTCACCTCACTTGTTCAAGCAAGTGAACACCTTAAGTGATTTCTTCGCGCTTAGGATATCGGGTGCGATCATACCAGCACTAATGCACCGGATCCCATCAGAACTCCGCTGTGAAGCGTGCTTGGGTGAGAGTAGTACTAGGATGGGTGACCTCCTGGGAAGTCCTCGTGTTGCACTCGTGTTTTTGCTCTTTTGTTTTTCTTATTCGTTTTTTCTCTTTGCCGCTTTTAACGTTAAGGCGTCCCTCGCTTGCACCGCACTGGGGGACCCACTAACGTGACTGTCGACATAACTTTTCACCTCTCTTGTTCAAGCAAGTGAACACCTTAAGTGATTTCTTCGCGCTTAGGATATCGGGTGCGATCGTACCCGCACTAATGCACCGGATCCCATCAGAACTCCGCAGTTAAGCGTGCTTGGGCGAGAGTAGTACTAGGATGGGTGACCTCCTGGGAAGTCCTCGTGTTGCACTCGTGTTTTTGCTCTTTTGTTTTTCTTATTCGTTTTTTCTCTTTGCCGCTTTTAACGTTAAGGCGTCCCTCGCTTGCACCGCACTGGGGGACCCACTAACGTGACTGTCGACATAACTTTTGACCTCTCTTGTTCAAGCAAGTGAACACCTTAAGTGATTTCTTCGCGCTTAGGATATCGGGTGCGATCGTACCAGCACTAATGCACCGGATCCCATCAGAACTCCGCAGTTAAGCGTGCTTGGGCGAGAGTAGTACTAGGATGGGTGACCTCCTGGGAAGTCCTCGTGTTGCACTCGTGTTTTTGCTCTTTTGTTTTTCTTATTCGTTTTTTCTCTTTACCGCTTTTAACGTTAAGGCGTCCCTCGCTTGCACCGCACCGGGGGACCCACTAACGTGACTGCCGACATAACTTTTCACCTCTCTTGTTCAAGCAAGTGAACACCTTAAGTGATTTCTTCGCGCTTAGGATATCGGGTGCGATCATACCAGCACTAATGCACCGGATCCCATCAGAACTCCGCAGTTAAGCGTGCCTGGGCGAGAGTAGTACTAGGATGGGTGACCTCCTGGGAAGTCCTCGTGTTGCACTCGTGTTTTTGCTATTTTGTTTTTCTTATTCGTTTTTTCTCTTTGCCGCTTTTAACGTTAAGGCGTCCCTCGCTTGCACCGCACCGGTGGACCCACTAACGTGACTGCCGACATAACTTTTCACCTCTCTTGTTCAAGCAAGTGAACACCTTAAGTGATTTCTTCGCGCTTAGGATATCGGGTGCGATCGTACCAGCACTAATGCACCGGATCCCATCAGAACTCCGCAGTTAAGCGTGCTTGGGCGAGAGTAGTACTAGGATGGGTGACCTCCTGGGAAGTCCTCGTGTTGCACTCGTGTTTTTGCTCTTTTGTTTTTCTTATTCGTTTTTTCTCTTTACCGCTTTTAACATTAAGGCGTCCCTCGCTTGCACCGCACCGGGGGACCCACTAACGTGACTGCCGACATAACTTTTCACCTCTCTTGTTCAAGCAAGTGAACACCTTAAGTGATTTCTTCGCGCTTAGGATATCGGGTGCGATCGTACCAGCACTAATGCACCGGATCCCATCAGAACTCCGCAGTTAAGCGTGCTTGGGCGAGAGTAGTACTAGGATGGGTGACCTCCTGGGAAGTCCTCGTGTTGCACTCGTGTTTTTGCTCTTTTGTTTTTCTTATTCGTTTTTTCTCTTTACCGCTTTTAACGTTAAGGCGTCCCTCGCTTGCACCGCACCGGTGGACCCACTAACGTGACTGCCGACATAACTTTTCACCTCTCTTGTTCAAGCAAGTGAACACCTTAAGCGATTTCTTCGCGCTTAGGATATCGGGTGCGATCATACCAGCACTAATGCACCGGATCCCATCAGAACTCCGCAGTTAAGCGTGCCTGGGTGAGAGTAGTACTAGGATGGGTGACCTCCTGGGAAGTCCTCGTGTTGCACTCGTGTTTTTGCTCTTTTGTTTTTCTTATTCGTTTTTTCTCTTTACCGCTTTTAACGTTAAGGCGTCCCTCGCTTGCACCGCACTGGGGGACCCACTAACGTGACTGTCGACATAACTTTTCACCTCTCTTGTTCAAGCAAGTGAACACCTTAAGTGATTTCTTCGCGCTTAGGATATCGGGTGCGATCGTACCCGCACTAATGCACCGGATCCCATCAGAACTCCGCAGTTAAGCGTGCTTGGGCGAGAGTAGTACTAGGATGGGTGACCTCCTGGGAAGTCCTCGTGTTGCACTCGTGTTTTTGCTCTTTTGTTTTTCTTATTCGTTTTTTCTCTTTGCCGCTTTTAACGTTAAGGCGTCCCTCGCTTGCACCGCACTGGGGGACCCACTAACGTGACTGTCGACATAACTTTTGACCTCTCTTGTTCAAGCAAGTGAACACCTTAAGTGATTTCTTCGCGCTTAGGATATCGGGTGCGATCGTACCAGCACTAATGCACCGGATCCCATCAGAACTCCGCAGTTAAGCGTGCTTGGGCGAGAGTAGTACTAGGATGGGTGACCTCCTGGGAAGTCCTCGTGTTGCACTCGTGTTTTTGCTCTTTTGTTTTTCTTATTCGTTTTTTCTCTTTACCGCTTTTAACGTTAAGGCGTCCCTCGCTTGCACCGCACCGGGGGACCCACTAACGTGACTGCCGACATAACTTTTCACCTCTCTTGTTCAAGCAAGTGAACACCTTAAGTGATTTCTTCGCGCTTAGGATATCGGGTGCGATCATACCAGCACTAATGCACCGGATCCCATCAGAACTCCGCAGTTAAGCGTGCCTGGGCGAGAGTAGTACTAGGATGGGTGACCTCCTGGGAAGTCCTCGTGTTGCACTCGTGTTTTTGCTCTTTTGTTTTTCTTATTCGTTTTTTCTCTTTACCTCTTTTAACGTTAAGGCGTCCCTCGCTTGCACCGCACCGGGGGACCCACTAACGTGACTGTCGACATAACTTTTCACCTCTCTTGTTCAAGCAAGTGAACACCTTAACTGATTTCTTCGCGCTTAGGATATCGGGTGCGATCGTACCAGCACTAATGCACCGGATCCCATCAGAACTCCGCAGTTAAGCGTGCTTGGGCGAGAGTAGTACTAGGATGGGTGACCTCCTGGGAAGTCCTCGTGTTGCACTCGTGTTTTTGCTCTTTTGTTTTTCTTATTCGTTTTTTCTCTTTACCGCTTTTAACGTTAAGGCGTCCCTCGCTTGCACCGCACCGGTGGACCCACTAACGTGACTGCCGACATAACTTTTCACCTCTCTTGTTCAAGCAAGTGAACACCTTAAGTGATTTCTTCGCGCTTAGGATATCGGGTGCGATCATACCAGCACTAATGCACCGGATCCCATCAGAACTCCGCAGTTAAGCGTGCCTGGGTGAGAGTAGTACTAGGATGGGTGACCTCCTGGGAAGTCCTCGTGTTGCACTCGTGTTTTTGCTCTTTTGTTTTTCTTATTCGTTTTTTCTCTTTACCGCTTTTAACGTTAAGGCGTCCCTCGCTTGCACCGCACTGGGGGACCCACTAACGTGACTGTCGACATAACTTTTCACCTCTCTTGTTCAAGCAAGTGAACACCTTAAGTGATTTCTTCGCGCTTAGGATATCGGGTGCGATCGTACCCGCACTAATGCACCGGATCCCATCAGAACTCCGCAGTTAAGCGTGCCTGGGCGAGAGTAGTACTAGGATGGGTGACCTCCTGGGAAGTCCTCGTGTTGCACTCGTGTTTTTGCTCTTTTGTTTTTCTTATTCGTTTTTTCTCTTTGCCGCTTTTAACGTTAAGGCGTCCCTCGCTTGCACCGCACTGGGGGACCCACTAACGTGACTGTCGACATAACTTTTGACCTCTCTTGTTCAAGCAAGTGAACACCTTAAGTGATTTCTTCGCGCTTAGGATATCGGGTGCGATCGTACCAGCACTAATGCACCGGATCCCATCAGAACTCCGCAGTTAAGCGTGCTTGGGCGAGAGTAGTACTAGGATGGGTGACCTCCTGGGAAGTCCTCTTGTTGCACTCGTGTTTTTGCTCTTTTGTTTTTCTTATTCGTTTTTTCTCTTTACCGCTTTTAACGTTAAGGCGTCCCTCGCTTGCACCGCACCGGGGGACCCACTAACGTGACTGCCGACATAACTTTTCACCTCTCTTGTTCAAGCAAGTGAACACCTTAAGTGATTTCTTCGCGCTTAGGATATTGGGTGCGATCATACCAGCACTAATGCACCGGATCCCATCAGAACTCCGCAGTTAAGCGTGCCTGGGCGAGAGTAGTACTAGGATGGGTGACCTCCTGGGAAGTCCTCGTGTTGCACTCGTGTTTTTGCTCTTTTGTTTTTCTTATTCGTTTTTTCTCTTTGCCGCTTTTAACGTTAAGGCGTCCCTCGCTTGCACCGCACTGGGGGACCCACTAACGTGACTGTCGACATAACTTTTGACCTCTCTTGTTCAAGCAAGTGAACACCTTAAGTGATTTCTTCGCGCTTAGGATATCGGGTGCGATCATACCAGCACTAATGCACCGGATCCCATCAGAACTCCGCAGTTAAGCGTGCCTGGGCGAGAGTAGTACTAGGATGGGTGACCTCCTGGGAAGTCCTCGTGTTGCACTCGTGTTTTTGCTCTTTTGTTTTTCTTATTCGTTTTTTCTCTTTACCTCTTTTAACGTTAAGGCGTCCCTCGCTTGCACCGCACCGGGGGACCCACTAACGTGACTGTCGACATAACTTTTCACCTCTCTTGTTCAAGCAAGTGAACACCTTAACTGATTTCTTCGCGCTTAGGATATCGGGTGCGATCGTACCAGCACTAATGCACCGGATCCCATCAGAACTCCGCAGTTAAGCGTGCTTGGGCGAGAGTAGTACTAGGATGGGTGACCTCCTGGGAAGTCCTCGTGTTGCACTCGTGTTTTTGCTCTTTTGTTTTTCTTATTCGTTTTTTCTCTTTACCGCTTTTAACGTTAAGGCGTCCCTCGCTTGCACCGCACCGGTGGACCCACTAACGTGACTGCCGACATAACTTTTCACCTCTCTTGTTCAAGCAAGTGAACACCTTAAGTGATTTCTTCGCGCTTAGGATATCGGGTGCGATCATACCAGCACTAATGCACCGGATCCCATCAGAACTCCGCAGTTAAGCGTGCCTGGGTGAGAGTAGTACTAGGATGGGTGACCTCCTGGGAAGTCCTCGTGTTGCACTCGTGTTTTTGCTCTTTTGTTTTTCTTATTCGTTTTTTCTCTTTACCGCTTTTAACGTTAAGGCGTCCCTCGCTTGCACCGCACTGGGGGACCCACTAACGTGACTGTCGACATAACTTTTCACCTCTCTTGTTCAAGCAAGTGAACACCTTAAGTGATTTCTTCGCGCTTAGGATATCGGGTGCGATCGTACCCGCACTAATGCACCGGATCCCATCAGAACTCCGCAGTTAAGCGTGCCTGGGCGAGAGTAGTACTAGGATGGGTGACCTCCTGGGAAGTCCTCGTGTTGCACTCGTGTTTTTGCTCTTTTGTTTTTCTTATTCGTTTTTTCTCTTTGCCGCTTTTAACGTTAAGGCGTCCCTCGCTTGCACCGCACTGGGGGACCCACTAACGTGACTGTCGACAGAACTTTTGACCTCTCTTGTTCAAGCAAGTGAACACCTTAAGTGATTTCTTCGCGCTTAGGATATCGGGTGCGATCGTACCAGCACTAATGCACCGGATCCCATCAGAACTCCGCAGTTAAGTGTGCTTGGGCGAGAGTAGTACTAGGATGGGTGACCTCCTGGGAAGTCCTCGTGTTGCACTCGTGTTTTTGCTCTTTTGTTTTTCTTATTCGTTTTTTCTCTTTACCGCTTTTAACGTTAAGGCGTCCCTCGCTTGCACCGCACCGGGGGACCCACTAACGTGACTGCCGACATAACTTTTCACCTCTCTTGTTCAAGCAAGTGAACACCTTAAGTGATTTCTTCGCGCTTAGGATATTGGGTGCGATCATACCAGCACTAATGCACCGGATCCCATCAGAACTCCGCAGTTAAGCGTGCCTGGGCGAGAGTAGTACTAGGATGGGTGACCTCCTGGGAAGTCCTCGTGTTGCACTCGTGTTTTTGCTCTTTTGTTTTTCTTATTCGTTTTTTCTCTTTGCCGCTTTTAACGTTAAGGCGTCCCTCGCTTGCACCGCACTGGGGGACCCACTAACGTGACTGTCGACATAACTTTTGACCTCTCTTGTTCAAGCAAGTGAACACCTTAAGTGATTTCTTCGCGCTTAGGATATCGGGTGCGATCGTACCAGCACTAATGCACCGGATCCCATCAGAACTCCGCAGTTAAGCGTGCTTGGGCGAGAGTAGTACTAGGATGGGTGACCTCCTGGGAAGTCCTCGTGTTGCACTCGTGTTTTTGCTCTTTTGTTTTTCTTATTCGTTTTTTCTCTTTACCGCTTTTAACGTTAAGGCGTCCCTCGCTTGCACCGCACCGGGGGACCCACTAACGTGACTGCCGACATAACTTTTCACCTCTCTTGTTCAAGCAAGTGAACACCTTAAGTGATTTCTTCGCGCTTAGGATATTGGGTGCGATCATACCAGCACTAATGCACCGGATCCCATCAGAACTCCGCAGTTAAGCGTGCCTGGGCGAGAGTAGTACTAGGATGGGTGACCTCCTGGGAAGTCCTCGTGTTGCACTCGTGTTTTTGCTCTTTTGTTTTTCTTATTCGTTTTTTCTCTTTACCTCTTTTAACGTTAAGGCGTCCCTCGCTTGCACCGCACCGGGGGACCCACTAACGTGACTGTCGACATAACTTTTCACCTCTCTTGTTCAAGCAAGTGAACACCTTAACTGATTTCTTCGCGCTTAGGATATCGGGTGCGATCGTACCAGCACTAATGCACCGGATCCCATCAGAACTCCGCAGTTAAGCGTGCTTGGGCGAGAGTAGTACTAGGATGGGTGACCTCCTGGGAAGTCCTCGTGTTGCACTCGTGTTTTTGCTCTTTTGTTTTTCTTATTCGTTTTTTCTCTTTACCGCTTTTAACGTTAAGGCGTCCCTCGCTTGCACCGCACCGGTGGACCCACTAACGTGACTGCCGACATAACTTTTCACCTCTCTTGTTCAAGCAAGTGAACACCTTAAGTGATTTCTTCGCGCTTAGGATATCGGGTGCGATCATACCAGCACTAATGCACCGGATCCCATCAGAACTCCGCAGTTAAGCGTGCCTGGGTGAGAGTAGTACTAGGATGGGTGACCTCCTGGGAAGTCCTCGTGTTGCACTCGTGTTTTTGCTCTTTTGTTTTTCTTATTCGTTTTTTCTCTTTACCGCTTTTAACGTTAAGGCGTCCCTCGCTTGCACCGCACTGGGGGACCCACTAACGTGACTGTCGACATAACTTTTCACCTCTCTTGTTCAAGCAAGTGAACACCTTAAGTGATTTCTTCGCGCTTAGGATATCGGGTGCGATCGTACCCGCACTAATGCACCGGATCCCATCAGAACTCCGCAGTTAAGCGTGCTTGGGCGAGAGTAGTACTAGGATGGGTGACCTCCTGGGAAGTCCTCGTGTTGCACTCGTGTTTTTGCTCTTTTGTTTTTCTTATTCGTTTTTTCTCTTTGCCGCTTTTAACGTTAAGGCGTCCCTCGCTTGCACCGCACTGGGGGACCCACTAACGTGACTGTCGACATAACTTTTGACCTCTCTTGTTCAAGCAAGTGAACACCTTAAGTGATTTCTTCGCGCTTAGGATATCGGGTGCGATCGTACCAGCACTAATGCACCGGATCCCATCAGAACTCCGCAGTTAAGCGTGCTTGGGCGAGAGTAGTACTAGGATGGGTGACCTCCTGGGAAGTCCTCGTGTTGCACTCGTGTTTTTGCTCTTTTGTTTTTCTTATTCGTTTTTTCTCTTTACCGCTTTTAACGTTAAGGCGTCCCTCGCTTGCACCGCACCGGGGGACCCACTAACGTGACTGCCGACATAACTTTTCACCTCTCTTGTTCAAGCAAGTGAACACCTTAAGTGATTTCTTCGCGCTTAGGATATCGGGTGCGATCATACCAGCACTAATGCACCGGATCCCATCAGAACTCCGCAGTTAAGCGTGCCTGGGCGAGAGTAGTACTAGGATGGGTGACCTCCTGGGAAGTCCTCGTGTTGCACTCGTGTTTTTGCTCTTTTGTTTTTCTTATTCGTTTTTTCTCTTTACCGCTTTTAACGTTAAGGCGTCCCTCGCTTGCACCGCACCGGGGGACCCACTAACGTGACTGTCGACATAACTTTTCACCTCTCTTGTTCAAGCAAGTGAACACCTTAACTGATTTCTTCGCGCTTAGGATATCGGGTGCGATCATACCAGCACTAATGCACCGGATCCCATCAGAACTCCGCAGTTAAGCGTGCTTGGGCGAGAGTAGTACTAGGATGGGTGACCTCCTGGGAAGTCCTCGTGTTGCACTCGTGTTTTTGCTCTTTTGTTTTTCTTATTCATTTTTTCTCTTTACCGCTTTTAACGTTAAGGCGTCCCTCGCTTGCACCGCACCGGTGGACCCACTAACGTGACTGCCGACATAACTTTTCACCTCTCTTGTTCAAGCAAGTGAACACCTTAAGTGATTTCTTCGCGCTTAGGATATCGGGTGCGATCATACCAGCACTAATGCACCGGATCCCATCAGAACTCCGCAGTGAAGCGTGCTTGGGCGAGAGTAGTACTAGGATGGGTGACCTCCTGGGAAGTCCTCGTGTTGCACTCGTGTTTTTGCTCTTTTGTTTTTCTTATTCGTTTTTTCTCTTTACCGCTTTTAACGTTAAGGCGTCCCTCGCTTGCACCGCACTGGGGGACCCACTAACGTGACTGTCGACATAACTTTTCACCTCTCTTGTTCAAGCAAGTGAACACCTTAAGTGATTTCTTCGCGCTTAGGATATCGGGTGCGATCGTACCCGCACTAATGCACCGGATCCCATCAGAACTCCGCAGTTAAGCGTGCTTGGGCGAGAGTAGTACTAGGATGGGTGACCTCCTGGGAAGTCCTCGTGTTGCACTCGTGTTTTTGCTCTTTTGTTTTTCTTATTCGTTTTTTCTCTTTGCCGCTTTTAACGTTAAGGCGTCCCTCGCTTGCACCGCACTGGGGGACCCACTAACGTGACTGTCGACATAACTTTTGACCTCTCTTGTTCAAGCAAGTGAACACCTAAAGTGATTTCTTCGCGCTTAGGATATCGGGTGCGATCGTACCAGCACTAATGCACCGGATCCCATCAGAACTCCGCAGTTAAGCGTGCCTGGGCGAGAGTAGTACTAGGATGGGTGACCTCCTGGGAAGTCCTCGTGTTGCACTCGTGTTTTTGCTCTTTTGTTTTTCTTATTCGTTTTTTCTCTTTACCGCTTTTAACGTTAAGGCGTCCCTCGCTTGCACCGCACCGGTGGACCCACTAACGTGACTGTCGACATAACTTTTCACCTCTCTTGTTCAAGCAAGTGAACACCTTAACTGATTTCTTCGCGCTTAGGATATCGGGTGCGATCATACCAGCACTAATGCACCGGATCCCATCAGAACTCCGCAGTTAAGCGTGCTTGGGCGAGAGTAGTACTAGGATGGGTGACCTCCTGGGAAGTCCTCGTGTTGCACTCGTGTTTTTGCTCTTTTGTTTTTCTTATTCATTTTTTCTCTTTACCGCTTTTAACGTTAAGGCGTCCCTCGCTTGCACCGCACCGGTGGACCCACTAACGTGACTGCCGACATAACTTTTCACCTCTCTTGTTCAAGCAAGTGAACACCTTAAGTGATTTCTTCGCGCTTAGGATATCGGGTGCGATCATACCAGCACTAATGCACCGGATCCCATCAGAACTCCGCAGTGAAGCGTGCTTGGGCGAGAGTAGTACTAGGATGGGTGACCTCCTGGGAAGTCCTCGTGTTGCACTCGTGTTTTTGCTCTTTTGTTTTTCTTATTCGTTTTTTCTCTTTACCGCTTTTAACGTTAAGGCGTCCCTCGCTTGCACCGCACTGGGGGACCCACTAACGTGACTGTCGACATAACTTTTCACCTCTCTTGTTCAAGCAAGTGAACACCTTAAGTGATTTCTTCGCGCTTAGGATATCGGGTGCGATCGTACCCGCACTAATGCACCGGATCCCATCAGAACTCCGCAGTTAAGCGTGCTTGGGCGAGAGTAGTACTAGGATGGGTGACCTCCTGGGAAGTCCTCGTGTTGCACTCGTGTTTTTGCTCTTTTGTTTTTCTTATTCGTTTTTTCTCTTTGCCTCTTTTAACGTTAAGGCGTCCCTCGCTTGCACCGCACTAGGGGACCCACTAACGTGACTGTCGACATAACTTTTGACCTCTCTTGTTCAAGCAAGTGAACACCTAAAGTGA
The DNA here is from genome assembly GCA_038430175.1 of Ficus hirta. NCBI lineage: Eukaryota > Viridiplantae > Streptophyta > Magnoliopsida > Rosales > Moraceae > Ficus > Ficus hirta. The sequence goes on along the minus strand of JBBWSE010000020.1, from coordinate 130,855 downwards.
TTTCTTCGCGCTTAGGATATCGGGTGCGATCGTACCAGCACTAATGCACCGGATCCCATCAGAACTCCGCAGTTAAGCGTGCCTGGGCGAGAGTAGTACTAGGATGGGTGACCTCCTGGGAAGTCCTCGTGTTGCACTCGTGTTTTTGCTCTTTTGTTTTTCTTATTCGTTTTTTCTCTTTACCGCTTTTAACGTTAAGGCGTCCCTCGCTTGCACCGCACCGGGGGACCCACTAACGTGACTGTCGACATAACTTTTCATCTCTCTTGTTCAAGCAAGTGAACACCTTAACTGATTTCTTCGCGCTTAGGATATCGGGTGCGATCATACCAGCACTAATGCACCGGATCCCATCAGAACTCCGCAGTTAAGCGTGCCTGGGCGAGAGTAGTACTAGGATGGGTGACCTCCTGGGAAGTCCTCGTGTTGCACTCGTGTTTTTGCTCTTTTTTTTTTCTTATTCGTTTTTTCTCTTTACCGCTTTTAACGTTAAGGCGTCCCTCGCTTGCACCGCACCGGGGGACCCACTAACGTGACTGCCGACATAACTTTTCACCTCTCTTGTTCAAGCAAGTGCACACCTTAAGTGATTTCTTCGCGCTTAGGATATCGGGTGCGATCATACCAGCACTAATGCACCGGATCCCATCAGAACTCCGCAGTTAAGCGTGCTTGGGCGAGAGTAGTACTAGGATGGGTGACCTCCTGGGAAGTCGTCGTGTTGCACTCGTGTTTTTGCTCTTTTGTTTTTCTTGTTCGTTTTTTCTCTTTACCGCTTTTAACGTTAAGGCGTCCCTCGCTTGCACCGCACCGGTGGACCCACTAACGTGACTGCCGACATAACTTTTCACCTCTCTTGTTCAAGCAAGTGAACACCTTAAGTGATTTCTTCACGCTTAGGATATCTGGTGCGATCGTACCAGCACTAATGCACCGGATCCCATCAGAACTCCGCAGTTAAGCGTGCTTGGGCGAGAGTAGTACTAGGATGGGTGACCTCCTGGGAAGTCCTCGTGTTGCACTCGTGTTTTTGCTCTTTTGTTTTTCTTATTCGTTTTTTCTCTTTACCGCTTTTAACATTAAGGCGTCCCTCGCTTGCACCGCACCGGGGGACCCACTAACGTGACTGCCGACATAACTTTTCACCTCTCTTGTTCAAGCAAGTGAACACCTTAAGTGATTTCTTCGCGCTTAGGATATCGGGTGCGATCCTACCAGCACTAATGCACCGGATCCCATCAGAACTCCGCAGTTAAGCGTGCTTGGGCGAGAGTAGTACTAGGATGGGTGACCTCCTGGGAAGTCCTCGTGTTGCACTCGTGTTTTTGCTCTTTTGTTTTTCTTATTCATTTTTTCTCTTTACCGCTTTTAACGTTAAGGCGTCCCTCGCTTGCACCGCACCGGTGGACCCACTAACGTGACTGCCGACATAACTTTTCACCTCTCTTGTTCAAGCAAGTGAACACCTTAAGTGATTTCTTCGCGCTTAGGATATCGGGTGCGATCATACCAGCACTAATGCACCGGATCCCATCAGAACTCCGTAGTTAAGCGTGCTTGGGCGAGAGTAGTACTAGGATGGGTGACCTCCTGGGAAGTCCTCGTGTTGCACTCGTGTTTTTGCTCTTTTGTTTTTCTTATTCATTTTTTCTCTTTACCGCTTTTAACGTTAAGGCGTCCCTCGCTTGCACCGCACCGGGGGACCCACTAACGTGACTGTCGACATAACTTTTCACCTCTCTTGTTCAAGCTAGTGAACACCTTAACTGATTTCTTCGCGCTTAGGATATCGGGTGCGATCATACCAGCACTAATGCACCGGATCCCATCAGAACTCCGTAGTTAAGCGTGCTTGGGCGAGAGTAGTACTAGGATGGGTGACCTCCTGGGAAGTCCTCGTGTTGCACTCGTGTTTTTGCTCTTTTGTTTTTCTTATTCGTTTTTTCTCTTTACCGCTTTTAACATTAAGGCGTCCCTCGCTTGCACCACACCGGGGGACCCACTAACGTGACTGCCGACATAACTTTTCACCTCTCTTGTTCAAGCAAGTGAACACCTTAAGTGATTTCTTCGAGCTTAGGATATCGGGTGCGATCATACCAGCACTAATGCACCGGATCCCATCAGAACTCCGCAGTTAAGCGTGCTTGGGCGAGAGTAGTACTAGGATGGGTGACCTCCTGGGAAGTCCTCGTGTTGCACTCGTGTTTTTGCTCTTTTGTTTTTCTTATTCGTTTTTTCTCTTTACCGCTTTTAACGTTAAGGCGTCCCTCGCTTGCACCGCACCGGGGGACCCACTAACGTGACTGTCGACATAACTTTTCACCTCTCTTGTTCAAGCTAGTGAACACCTTAACTGATTTCTTCGCGCTTAGGATATCGGGTGCGATCATACCAGCACTAATGCACCAGATCCCATCAGAACTCCGCAGTTAAGCATGCTTGGGCGAGAGTAGTACTAGGATGGGTGACCTCCTGGGAAGTCCTCGTGTTGCACTCGTGTTTTTGCTCTTTTGTTTTTCTTATTCATTTTTTCTCTTTACCGCTTTTAACGTTAAGGCGTCCCTCGCTTGCACCGTACCGGTGGACCCACTAACGTGACTGCCGACATAACTTTTCACCTCTCTTGTTCAAGCAAGTGAACACCTTAAGTGATTTCTTCGCGCTTAGGATATCGGGTGCGATCATACCAGCACTAATGCACCGGATCCCATCAGAACTCCGCAGTTAAGCGTGCTTGGGCGAGAGTAGTACTAGGATGGGTGACCTCCTGGGAAGTCCTCGTGTTGAACTCGTGTTTTTGCTCTTTTGTTTTTCTTATTCGTTTTTTCTCTTTACCGCTTTTAACGTTAAGGCGTCCCTCGCTTGCACCGCACTGGGGGACACACAAACGTGACTGTCGACATAACTTTTCACCTCTCTTATTCAAGCAAGTAAACACCTTAAGTGATTTCTTCGCGCTTAGGATATCGGGTGCGATCGTACCAGCACTAATGCACCGGATCCCATCAGAACTCCGCAGTTAAGCGTGCTTGGGCGAGAGTAGTACTAGGATGGGTGACCTCCTGGGAAGTCCTCGTGTTGCACTCGTGTTTTTGCTCTTTTGTTTTTCTTATTCGTTTTTTCTCTTTACCGCTTTTAACATTAAGGCGTCCCTCGCTTGCACCGCACCGGGGGACCCACTAACGTGACTGTCGACATAACTTTTCACCTCTCTTGTTCAAGCAAGTGAACACCTTAACTGATTTCTTCGCGCTTAGGATATCGGGTGCGATCATACCAGCACTAATGCATCGGATCCCATCAGAACTCCGCAGTTAAGCGTGCTTGGGCGAGAGTAGTACTAGGATGGGTGACCTCCTGGGAAGTCCTCGTGTTGCACTCGTGTTTTTGCTCTTTTGTTTTTCTTATTCTTTTTTTCTCTTTACCGCTTTTAACGTTAAGGCGTCCCTCGCTTGCACCGCACCGGGGGACCCACTAACATGACTGCCGACATAACTTTTCACCTCTCTTGTTCAAGCAAGTGAACACCTTAAGTGATTTCTTCGCGCTTAGGATATCGGGTGCGATCATACCAGCACTAATGCACCGGATCCCATCAGAACTCCGCAGTTAAGCGTGCTTGGGCGAGAGTAGTACTAGGATGGGTGACCTCCTGGGAAGTCGTCGTGTTGCACTCGTGTTTTTGCTCTTTTGTTTTTCTTATTCGTTTTTTCTCTTTACCGCTTTTAACGTTAAGGCGTCCCTCGCTTGCACCGCACCGGGGGACCCACTAACGTGACTGCCGACATAACTTTTCACCTCTCTTGTTCAAGCAAGTGAACACCTTAAGTGATTTCTTCGCCCTTAGGATATCGGGTGCGATCGTACCAGCACTAATGCACCGGATCCCATCAGAACTCCGTAGTTAAGCGTGCTTGGGCGAGAGTAGTACTAGGATGGGTGACCTCCTGGGAAGTCCTCGTGTTGCACTCGTGTTTTTGCTCTTTTGTTTTTCTTATTCGTTTTTTCTCTTTACCGCTTTTAATGTTAAGGCGTCCCTCGCTTGCACCGCACCGGGGGACCCACTAACGTGACTGTCGACATAACTTTTCACCTCTCTTGTTCAAGCAAGTGAACACCTTAACTGATTTCTTCGCGCTTAGGATATCGGGTGTGATCATACCAGCACTAATGCACCGGATCCCATCAGAACTCCGCAGTTAAGCGTGCTTGGGCGAGAGTAGTACTAGGATGGGTGACCTCCTGGGAAGTCCTCGTGTTGCACTCGTTTTTTTGCTCTTTTGTTTTTCTTATTCGTTTTTTCTCTTTACCGCTTTTAACGTTAAGGCGTCCCTCGCTTGCACCGCACCGGGGGACCCACTAACGTGACTACCGACATAACTTTTCACCTCTCTTGTTCAAGCAAGTGAACACCTTAAGTGATTTCTTCGCGCTTAGGATATCGGGTGCGATCATACCAGCACTAAAGCACCGGATCCCATCAGAACTCCGCAGTTAAGCGTGCTTGGGCGAGAGTAGTACTAGGATGGGTGACCTCCTGGGAAGTTCTCGTGTTGCACTCGTGTTTTTGCTATTTTGTTTTTCTTATTCGTTTTTTCTCTTTACCGCTTTTAACGTTAAGGCGTCCCTCGCTTGCACCGCACCGGTGGACCCACTAACGTGACTGCCGACAAAACTTTTCACCTCTCTTGTTCAAGCAAGTGAACACCTTAACTGATTTCTTCGCGCTTAGGATTTCGGGTGCGATCATACCAGCACTAATGCACCGGATCCCATCAGAACTCCGCAGTTAAGCGTGCTTGGGCGAGAGTAGTACTAGGATGGGTGACCTCCTGGGAAGTCCTCGTGTTGCACTCGTGTTTTTGCTCTTTTGTTTTTCTTATTCGTTTTTTCTCTTTACCGCTTTTAACGTTAAGGCTTCCCTCGTTTGCACCGCACCGGGGGACCCACTAACGTGGCTGCCGACATAACTTTTCACCTCTCTTATTCAAGCAAGTGAACACCTTAAGTGATTTCTTCGCGCTTAGGATATCGGGTGCGATCATACCAGCACTAATGCACCGGATCCCATCAGAACTCCGCAGTTAAGCGTGCTTGGGCAAGAGTAGTACTAGGATGGGTGACCTCCTGGGAAGTCCTCGTGTTGCACTCGTGTTTTTGCTCTTTTGTTTTTCTTATTCGTTTTTTCTCTTTACCGCTTTTAACGTTAAGGCGTTCCTCGCTTGCACCGCACCGGGGGACCCACTAACGTGACTGCCGACATAACTTTTCACCTCTCTTGTTCAATCAAGTGAACACCTTAAGTGATTTCTTCGCGCTTAGGATATCGGGTGCGATCATACCAGCACTAATGCACCGGATCCCATCAGAACTTCGCAGTTAAGCGTGCTTGGGTGAGAGTAGTACTAGGATGGGTGACCTCCTGGGAAGTCCTCGTGTTGCACTCGTGTTTTTGCTCTTTTGTTTTTCTTATTCGTTTTTTCTCTTTACCGCTTTTAACGTTAAGGCGTCCCTCGCTTGCACCGCACCGGGGGACCCACTAACGTGACTGCCGACATAACTTTTCACCTCTCTTGTTCAAGCAAGTGAACACCTTAACTGATTTCTTCGCGCTTAGGATATCGGGTGTGATCATACCAGCACTAATGCACCGGATCCCATCAGAACTCCGCAGTTAAGCGTGCTTGGGCGAGAGTAGTACTAGGATGGGTGACCTCCTGGGAAGTCCTCGTGTTGCACTCGTGTTTTTGCTCTTTTGTTTTTCTTATTCGTTTTTTCTCTTTACCGCTTTTAACGTTAAGGCGTCCCTCGCTTGCACCGCACCGGGGGACCCACTAACGTGACTACCGACATAACTTTTCACCTCTCTTGTTCAAGCAAGTGAACACCTTAATTGATTTCTTCGCGCTTAGGATATCGGGTGCGATCATACCAGCACTAAAGCACCGGATCCCATCAGAACTCCGCAGTTAAGCGTGCTTGGGCAAGAGTAGTACTAGGATGGGTGACCTCCTGGGAAGTTCTCGTGTTGAACTCGTGTTTTTGCTCTTTTGTTTTTCTTATTCGTTTTTTCTCTTTACCGCTTTTAACGTTAAGGCGTCCCTCGCTTGCACCGCACTGGGGGACACACAAACGTGACTGTCGACATAACTTTTCACCTCTCTTATTCAAGCAAGTAAACACCTTAAGTGATTTCTTCGCGCTTAGGATATCGGGTGCGATCGTACCAGCACTAATGCACCGGATCCCATCAGAACTCCGCAGTTAAGCGTGCTTGGGCGAGAGTAGTACTAGGATGGGTGACCTCCTGGGAAGTCCTCGTGTTGCACTCGTGTTTTTGCTCTTTTGTTTTTCTTATTCGTTTTTTCTCTTTACCGCTTTTAACATTAAGGCGTCCCTCGCTTGCACCGCACCGGGGGACCCACTAACGTGACTGTCGACATAACTTTTCACCTCTCTTGTTCAAGCAAGTGAACACCTTAACTGATTTCTTCGCGCTTAGGATATCGGGTGCGATCATACCAGCACTAATGCATCGGATCCCATCAGAACTCCGCAGTTAAGCGTGCTTGGGCGAGAGTAGTACTAGGATGGGTGACCTCCTGGGAAGTCCTCGTGTTGCACTCGTGTTTTTGCTCTTTTGTTTTTCTTATTCTTTTTTTCTCTTTACCGCTTTTAACGTTAAGGCGTCCCTCGCTTGCACCGCACCGGGGGACCCACTAACATGACTGCCGACATAACTTTTCACCTCTCTTGTTCAAGCAAGTGAACACCTTAAGTGATTTCTTCGCGCTTAGGATATCGGGTGCGATCATACCAGCACTAATGCACCGGATCCCATCAGAACTCCGCAGTTAAGCGTGCTTGGGCGAGAGTAGTACTAGGATGGGTGACCTCCTGGGAAGTCGTCGTGTTGCACTCGTGTTTTTGCTCTTTTGTTTTTCTTATTCGTTTTTTCTCTTTACCGCTTTTAACGTTAAGGCGTCCCTCGCTTGCACCGCACCGGGGGACCCACTAACGTGACTGCCGACATAACTTTTCACCTCTCTTGTTCAAGCAAGTGAACACCTTAAGTGATTTCTTCGCCCTTAGGATATCGGGTGCGATCGTACCAGCACTAATGCACCGGATCCCATCAGAACTCCGTAGTTAAGCGTGCTTGGCCGAGAGTAGTACTAGGATGGGTGACCTCCTGGGAAGTCCTCGTGTTGCACTCGTGTTTTTGCTCTTTTGTTTTTCTTATTCGTTTTTTCTCTTTACCGCTTTTAATGTTAAGGCGTCCCTCGCTTGCACCGCACCGGGGGACCCACTAACGTGACTGTCGACATAACTTTTCACCTCTCTTGTTCAAGCAAGTGAACACCTTAACTGATTTCTTCGCGCTTAGGATATCGGGTGTGATCATACCAGCACTAATGCACCGGATCCCATCAGAACTCCGCAGTTAAGCGTGCTTGGGCGAGAGTAGTACTAGGATGGGTGACCTCCTGGGAAGTCCTCGTGTTGCACTCGTGTTTTTGCTCTTTTGTTTTTCTTATTCGTTTTTTCTCTTTACCGCTTTTAACGTTAAGGCGTCCCTCGCTTGCACCGCACCGGGGGACCCACTAACGTGACTACCGACATAACTTTTCACCTCTCTTGTTCAAGCAAGTGAACACCTTAAGTGATTTCTTCGCGCTTAGGATATCGGGTGCGATCATACCAGCACTAAAGCACCGGATCCCATCAGAACTCCGCAGTTAAGCGTGCTTGGGCGAGAGTAGTACTAGGATGGGTGACCTCCTGGGAAGTTCTCGTGTTGCACTCGTGTTTTTGCTATTTTGTTTTTCTTATTCGTTTTTTCTCTTTACCGCTTTTAACGTTAAGGCGTCCCTCGCTTGCACCGCACCGGTGGACCCACTAACGTGACTGCCGACAAAACTTTTCACCTCTCTTGTTCAAGCAAGTGAACACCTTAACTGATTTCTTCGCGCTTAGGATTTCGGGTGCGATCATACCAGCACTAATGCACCGGATCCCATCAGAACTCCGCAGTTAAGCGTGCTTGGGCGAGAGTAGTACTAGGATGGGTGACCTCCTGGGAAGTCCTCGTGTTGCACTCGTGTTTTTGCTCTTTTGTTTTTCTTATTCGTTTTTTCTCTTTACCGCTTTTAACGTTAAGGCTTCCCTCGTTTGCACCGCACCGGGGGACCCACTAACGTGGCTGCCGACATAACTTTTCACCTCTCTTATTCAAGCAAGTGAACACCTTAAGTGATTTCTTCGCGCTTAGGATATCGGGTGCGATCATACCAGCACTAATGCACCGGATCCCATCAGAACTCCGCAGTTAAGCGTGCTTGGGCAAGAGTAGTACTAGGATGGGTGACCTCCTGGGAAGTCCTCGTGTTGCACTCGTGTTTTTGCTCTTTTGTTTTTCTTATTCGTTTTTTCTCTTTACCGCTTTTAACGTTAAGGCGTTCCTCGCTTGCACCGCACCGGGGGACCCACTAACGTGACTGCCGACATAACTTTTCACCTCTCTTGTTCAATCAAGTGAACACCTTAAGTGATTTCTTCGCGCTTAGGATATCGGGTGCGATCATACCAGCACTAATGCACCGGATCCCATCAGAACTTCGCAGTTAAGCGTGCTTGGGTGAAAGTAGTACTAGGATGGGTGACCTCCTGGGAAGTCCTCGTGTTGCACTCGTGTTTTTGCTCTTTTGTTTTTCTTATTCGTTTTTTCTCTTTACCGCTTTTAACGTTAAGGCGTCCCTCGCTTGCACCGCACCGGGGGACCCACTAACGTGACTGCCGACATAACTTTTCACCTCTCTTGTTCAAGCAAGTGAACACCTTAACTGATTTCTTCGCGCTTAGGATATCGGGTGTGATCATACCAGCACTAATGCACCGGATCCCATCAGAACTCCGCAGTTAAGCGTGCTTGGGCGAGAGTAGTACTAGGATGGGTGACCTCCTGGGAAGTCCTCGTGTTGCACTCGTGTTTTTGCTCTTTTGTTTTTCTTATTCGTTTTTTCTCTTTACCGCTTTTAACGTTAAGGCGTCCCTCGCTTGCACCGCACCGGGGGACCCACTAACGTGACTACCGACATAACTTTTCACCTCTCTTGTTCAAGCAAGTGAACACCTTAATTGATTTCTTCGCGCTTAGGATATCGGGTGCGATCATACCAGCACTAAAGCACCGGATCCCATCAGAACTCCGCAGTTAAGCGTGCTTGGGCAAGAGTAGTACTAGGATGGGTGACCTCCTGGGAAGTTCTCGTGTTGCACTCGTGTTTTTGCTATTTTGTTTTTCTTATTCGTTTTTTCTCTTTACCGCTTTTAACGTTAAGGCGTCCCTCGCTTGCACCGCACCGGTGGACCCACTAACGTGACTGCCGACATAACTTTTCACCTCTCTTGTTCAAGCAAGTGAACACCTTAACTGATTTCTTCGCGCTTAGGATTTCGGGTGCGATCATACCAGCACTAATGCACCGGATCCCATCAGAACTCCGCAGTTAAGCGTGCTTGGGCGAGAGTAGTACTAGGATGGGTGACCTCCTAGGAAGTCCTCGTGTTGCACTCGTGTTTTTGCTCTTTTGTTTTTCTTATTCGTTTTTTCTCTTTACCGCTTTTAACGTTAAGGCTTCCCTCGTTTGCACCGCACCGGGGGACCCACTAACGTGGCTGCCGACATAACTTTTCACCTCTCTTGTTCAAGCAAGTGAACACCTTAAGTGATTTCTTCGCGCTTAGGATATCGGGTGCGATCATACCAGCACTAATGCACCGGATCCCATCAGAACTCCGCAGTTAAGCGTGCTTGGGCAAGAGTAGTACTAGGATGGGTGACCTCCTGGGAAGTCCTCGTGTTGCACTCGTGTTTTTGCTCTTTTGTTTTTCTTATTCGTTTTTTCTCTTTACCGCTTTTAACGTTAAGGCGTTCCTCGCTTGCACCGCACCGGGGGACCCACTAACGTGACTGCCGACATAACTTTTCACCTCTCTTGTTCAATCAAGTGAACACCTTAAGTGATTTCTTCGCGCTTAGGATATCGGGTGCGATCATACCAGCACTAATGCACCGGATCCCATCAGAACTTCGCAGTTAAGCGTGCTTGGGTGAGAGTAGTACTAGGATGGGTGACCTCCTGGGAAGTCCTCGTGTTGCACTCGTGTTTTTGCTCTTTTGTTTTTCTTATTCGTTTTTTCTCTTTACCGCTTTTAACGTTAAGGCGTCCCTCGCTTGCACCGCACCGGGGGACCCACTAACGTGACTGCCGACATAACTTTTCACCTCTCTTGTTCAAGCAAGTGAACACCTTAACTGATTTCTTCGCGCTTAGGATATCGGGTGTGATCATACCAGCACTAATGCACCGGATCCCATCAGAACTCCGCAGTTAAGCGTGCTTGGGCGAGAGTAGTACTAGGATGGGTGACCTCCTGGGAAGTCCTCGTGTTGCACTCGTGTTTTTGCTCTTTTGTTTTTCTTATTCGTTTTTTCTCTTTACCGCTTTTAACGTTAAGGCGTCCCTCGCTTGCACCGCACCGGGGGACCCACTAACGTGACTACCGACATAACTTTTCACCTCTCTTGTTCAAGCAAGTGAACACCTTAATTGATTTCTTCGCGCTTAGGATATCGGGTGCGATCATACCAGCACTAAAGCACCGGATCCCATCAGAACTCCGCAGTTAAGCGTGCTTGGGCAAGAGTAGTACTAGGATGGGTGACCTCCTGGGAAGTCCTTGTGTTGCACTCGTGTTTTTGCTCTTTTGTTTTTCTTATTCTTTTTTTCTCTTTACCGCTTTTAACGTTAAGGCGTCCCTCGCTTGCACCGCACCGGGGGACCCACTAACATGACTGCCGACATAACTTTTCACCTCTCTTGTTCAAGCAAGTGAACACCTTAAGTGATTTCTTCGCGCTTAGGATATCGGGTGCGATCATACCAGCACTAATGCACCGGATCCCATCAGAACTCCGCAGTTAAGCGTGCTTGGGCGAGAGTAGTACTAGGATGGGTGACCTCCTGGGAAGTCGTCGTGTTGCACTCGTGTTTTTGCTCTTTTGTTTTTCTTATTCGTTTTTTCTCTTTACCGCTTTTAACGTTAAGGCGTCCCTCGCTTGCACCGCACCGGGGGACCCACTAACGTGACTGCCGACATAACTTTTCACCTCTCTTGTTCAAGCAAGTGAACACCTTAAGTGATTTCTTCGCCCTTAGGATATCGGGTGCGATCGTACCAGCACTAATGCACCGGATCCCATCAGAACTCCGTAGTTAAGCGTGCTTGGGCGAGAGTAGTACTAGGATGGGTGACCTCCTGGGAAGTCCTCGTGTTGCACTCGTGTTTTTGCTCTTTTGTTTTTCTTATTCGTTTTTTCTCTTTACCGCTTTTAATGTTAAGGCGTCCCTCGCTTGCACCGCACCGGGGGACCCACTAACGTGACTGTCGACATAACTTTTCACCTCTCTTGTTCAAGCAAGTGAACACCTTAACTGATTTCTTCGCGCTTAGGATATCGGGTGTGATCATACCAGCACTAATGCACCGGATCCCATCAGAACTCCGCAGTTAAGCGTGCTTGGGCGAGAGTAGTACTAGGATGGGTGACCTCCTGGGAAGTCCTCGTGTTGCACTCGTGTTTTTGCTCTTTTGTTTTTCTTATTCGTTTTTTCTCTTTACCGCTTTTAACGTTAAGGCGTCCCTCGCTTGCACCGCACCGGGGGACCCACTAACGTGACTACCGACATAACTTTTCACCTCTCTTGTTCAAGCAAGTGAACACCTTAAGTGATTTCTTCGCGCTTAGGATATCGGGTGCGATCATACCAGCACTAAAGCACCGGATCCCATCAGAACTCCGCAGTTAAGCGTGCTTGGGCGAGAGTAGTACTAGGATGGGTGACCTCCTGGGAAGTTCTCGTGTTGCACTCGTGTTTTTGCTATTTTGTTTTTCTTATTCGTTTTTTCTCTTTACCGCTTTTAACGTTAAGGCGTCCCTCGCTTGCACCGCACCGGTGGACCCACTAACGTGACTGCCGACAAAACTTTTCACCTCTCTTGTTCAAGCAAGTGAACACCTTAACTGATTTCTTCGCGCTTAGGATTTCGTGTGCGATCATACCAGCACTAATGCACCGGATCCCATCAGAACTCCGCAGTTAAGCGTGCTTGGGCGAGAGTAGTACTAGGATGGGTGACCTCCTGGGAAGTCCTCGTGTTGCACTCGTGTTTTTGCTCTTTTGTTTTTCTTATTCGTTTTTTCTCTTTACCGCTTTTAACGTTAAGGCTTCCCTCGTTTGCACCGCACCGGGGGACCCACTAACGTGGCTGCCGACATAACTTTTCACCTCTCTTATTCAAGCAAGTGAACACCTTAAGTGATTTCTTCGCGCTTAGGATATCGGGTGCGATCATACCAGCACTAATGCACCGGATCCCATCAGAACTCCGCAGTTAAGCGTGCTTGGGCAAGAGTAGTACTAGGATGGGTGACCTCCTGGGAAGTCCTCGTGTTGCACTCGTGTTTTTGCTCTTTTGTTTTTCTTATTCGTTTTTTCTCTTTACCGCTTTTAACGTTAAGGCGTTCCTCGCTTGCACCGCACCGGGGGACCCACTAACGTGACTGCCGACATAACTTTTCACCTCTCTTGTTCAATCAAGTGAACACCTTAAGTGATTTCTTCGCGCTTAGGATATCGGGTGCGATCATACCAGCACTAATGCACCGGATCCCATCAGAACTTCGCAGTTAAGCGTGCTTGGGTGAGAGTAGTACTAGGATGGGTGACCTCCTGGGAAGTCCTCGTGTTGCACTCGTGTTTTTGCTCTTTTGTTTTTCTTATTCGTTTTTTCTCTTTACCGCTTTTAACGTTAAGGCGTCCCTCGCTTGCACCGCACCGGGGGACCCACTAACGTGACTGCCGACATAACTTTTCACCTCTCTTGTTCAAGCAAGTGAACACCTTAACTGATTTCTTCGCGCTTAGGATATCGGGTGTGATCATACCAGCACTAATGCACCGGATCCCATCAGAACTCCGCAGTTAAGCGTGCTTGGGCGAGAGTAGTACTAGGATGGGTGACCTCCTGGGAAGTCCTCGTGTTGCACTCGTGTTTTTGCTCTTTTGTTTTTCTTATTCGTTTTTTCTCTTTACCGCTTTTAACGTTAAGGCGTCCCTCGCTTGCACCGCACCGGGGGACCCACTAACGTGACTACCGACATAACTTTTCACCTCTCTTGTTCAAGCAAGTGAACACCTTAATTGATTTCTTCGCGCTTAGGATATCGGGTGCGATCATACCAGCACTAAAGCACCGGATCCCATCAGAACTCCGCAGTTAAGCGTGCTTGGGCAAGAGTAGTACTAGGATGGGTGACCTCCTGGGAAGTTCTCGTGTTGCACTCGTGTTTTTGCTATTTTGTTTTTCTTATTCGTTTTTTCTCTTTACCGCTTTTAACGTTAAGGCGTCCCTCGCTTGCACCGCACCGGTGGACCCACTAACGTGACTGCCGACATAACTTTTCACCTCTCTTGTTCAAGCAAGTGAACACCTTAACTGATTTCTTCGCGCTTAGGATTTCGGGTGCGATCATACCAGCACTAATGCACCGGATCCCATCAGAACTCCGCAGTTAAGCGTGCTTGGGCGAGAGTAGTACTAGGATGGGTGACCTCCTAGGAAGTCCTCGTGTTGCACTCGTGTTTTTGCTCTTTTGTTTTTCTTATTCGTTTTTTCTCTTTACCGCTTTTAACGTTAAGGCTTCCCTCGTTTGCACCGCACCGGGGGACCCACTAACGTGGCTGCCGACATAACTTTTCACCTCTCTTGTTCAAGCAAGTGAACACCTTAAGTGATTTCTTCGCGCTTAGGATATCGGGTGCGATCATACCAGCACTAATGCACCGGATCCCATCAGAACTCCGCAGTTAAGCGTGCTTGGGCAAGAGTAGTACTAGGATGGGTGACCTCCTGGGAAGTCCTCGTGTTGCACTCGTGTTTTTGCTCTTTTGTTTTTCTTATTCGTTTTTTCTCTTTACCGCTTTTAACGTTAAGGCGTTCCTCGCTTGCACCGCACCGGGGGACCCACTAACGTGACTGCCGACATAACTTTTCACCTCTCTTGTTCAATCAAGTGAACACCTTAAGTGATTTCTTCGCGCTTAGGATATCGGGTGCGATCATACCAGCACTAATGCACCGGATCCCATCAGAACTTCGCAGTTAAGCGTGCTTGGGTGAGAGTAGTACTAGGATGGGTGACCTCCTGGGAAGTCCTCGTGTTGCACTCGTGTTTTTGCTCTTTTGTTTTTCTTATTCGTTTTTTCTCTTTACCGCTTTTAACGTTAAGGCGTCCCTCGCTTGCACCGCACCGGGGGACCCACTAACGTGACTGCCGACATAACTTTTCACCTCTCTTGTTCAAGCAAGTGAACACCTTAACTGATTTCTTCGCGCTTAGGATATCGGGTGTGATCATACCAGCACTAATGCACCGGATCCCATCAGAACTCCGCAGTTAAGCGTGCTTGGGCGAGAGTAGTACTAGGATGGGTGACCTCCTGGGAAGTCCTCGTGTTGCACTCGTGTTTTTGCTCTTTTGTTTTTCTTATTCGTTTTTTCTCTTTACCGCTTTTAACGTTAAGGCGTCCCTCGCTTGCACCGCACCGGGGGACCCACTAACGTGACTACCGACATAACTTTTCACCTCTCTTGTTCAAGCAAGTGAACACCTTAATTGATTTCTTCGCGCTTAGGATATCGGGTGCGATCATACCAGCACTAAAGCACCGGATCCCATCAGAACTCCGCAGTTAAGCGTGCTTGGGCAAGAGTAGTACTAGGATGGGTGACCTCCTGGGAAGTTCTCGTGTTGCACTCGTGTTTTTGCTATTTTGTTTTTCTTATTCGTTTTTTCTCTTTACCGCTTTTAACGTTAAGGCGTCCCTCGCTTGCACCGCACCGGTGGACCCACTAACGTGACTGCCGACATAACTTTTCACCTCTCTTGTTCAAGCAAGTGAACACCTTAACTGATTTCTTCGCGCTTAGGATTTCGGGTGCGATCATACCAGCACTAATGCACCGGATCCCATCAGAACTCCGCAGTTAAGCGTGCTTGGGCGAGAGTAGTACTAGGATGGGTGACCTCCTAGGAAGTCCTCGTGTTGCACTCGTGTTTTTGCTCTTTTGTTTTTCTTATTCGTTTTTTCTCTTTACCGCTTTTAACGTTAAGGCTTCCCTCGTTTGCACCGCACCGGGGGACCCACTAACGTGGCTGCCGACATAACTTTTCACCTCTCTTGTTCAAGCAAGTGAACACCTTAAGTGATTTCTTCGCGCTTAGGATATCGGGTGCGATCATACCAGCACTAATGCACCGGATCCCATCAGAACTCCGCAGTTAAGCGTGCTTGGGCAAGAGTAGTACTAGGATGGGTGACCTCCTGGGAAGTCCTCGTGTTGCACTCGTGTTTTTGCTCTTTTGTTTTTCTTATTCGTTTTTTCTCTTTACCGCTTTTAACGTTAAGGCTTCCCTCGTTTGCACCGCACCGGGGGACCCACTAACGTGGCTGCCGACATAACTTTTCACCTCTCTTATTCAAGCAAGTGAACACCTTAAGTGATTTCTTCGCGCTTAGGATATCGGGTGCGATCATACCAGCACTAATGCACCGGATCCCATCAGAACTCCGCAGTTAAGCGTGCTTGGGCAAGAGTTGTACTAGGATGGGTGACCTCCTGGGAAGTCCTCGTGTTGCACTCGTGTTTTTGCTCTTTTGTTTTTCTTATTCGTTTTTTCTCTTTACCGCTTTTAACGTTAAGGCGTTCCTCGCTTGCACCGCACCGGGGGACCCACTAACGTGACTGCCGACATAACTTTTCACCTCTCTTGTTCAATCAAGTGAACACCTTAAGTGATTTCTTCGCGCTTAGGATATCGGGTGCGATCATACCAGCACTAATGCACCGGATCCCATCAGAACTTCGCAGTTAAGCGTGCTTGGGTGAGAGTAGTACTAGGATGGGTGACCTCCTGGGAAGTCCTCGTGTTGCACTCGTGTTTTTGCTCTTTTGTTTTTCTTATTCGTTTTTTCTCTTTACCGCTTTTAACGTTAAGGCGTCCCTCGCTTGCACCGCACCGGGGGACCCACTAACGTGACTGCCGACATAACTTTTCACCTCTCTTGTTCAAGCAAGTGAACACCTTAACTGATTTCTTCGCGCTTAGGATATCGGGTGTGATCATACCAGCACTAATGCACCGGATCCCATCAGAACTCCGCAGTTAAGCGTGCTTGGGCGAGAGTAGTACTAGGATGGGTGACCTCCTGGGAAGTCCTCGTGTTGCACTCGTGTTTTTGCTCTTTTGTTTTTCTTATTCGTTTTTTCTCTTTACCGCTTTTAACGTTAAGGCGTCCCTCGCTTGCACCGCACCGGGGGACCCACTAACGTGACTACCGACATAACTTTTCACCTCTCTTGTTCAAGCAAGTGAACACCTTAAGTGATTTCTTCGCGCTTAGGATATCGGGTGCGATCATACCAGCACTAAAGCACCGGATCCCATCAGAACTCCGCAGTTAAGCGTGCTTGGGCAAGAGTAGTACTAGGATGGGTGACCTCCTGGGAAGTTCTCGTGTTGCACTCGTGTTTTTGCTATTTTGTTTTTCTTATTCGTTTTTTCTCTTTACCGCTTTTAACGTTAAGGCGTCCCTCGCTTGCACCGCACCGGTGGACCCACTAACGTGACTGCCGACATAACTTTTCACCTCTCTTGTTCAAGCAAGTGAACACCTTAACTGATTTCTTCGCGCTTAGGATTTCGGGTGCGATCATACCAGCACTAATGCACCGGATCCCATCAGAACTCCGCAGTTAAGCGTGCTTGGGCGAGAGTAGTACTAGGATGGGTGACCTCCTAGGAAGTCCTCGTGTTGCACTCGTGTTTTTGCTCTTTTGTTTTTCTTATTCGTTTTTTCTCTTTACCGCTTTTAACGTTAAGGCTTCCCTCATTTGCACCGCACCGGGGGACCCACTAACGTGGCTGCCGACATAACTTTTCACCTCTCTTGTTCAAGCAAGTGAACACCTTAAGTGATTTCTTCGCGCTTAGGATATCGGGTGCGATCATACCAGCACTAATGCACCGGATCCCATCAGAACTCCGCAGTTAAGCGTGCTTGGGCAAGAGTAGTACTAGGATGGGTGACCTCCTGGGAAGTCCTCGTGTTGCACTCGTGTTTTTGCTCTTTTGTTTTTCTTATTCGTTTTTTCTCTTTACCGCTTTTAACGTTAAGGCGTCCCTCGCTTGCACCGCACCGGGGGACCCACTAACGTGACTGCCGACATAACTTTTTGTAATAACCCGAAATTCTGATGAACTTTTGATTTCCATAGATATAAGGAAAATCTAAGTCTGAAGCTTATATGTTGATATGAAACTCAAGATATGAGTTAAATATCAGTTTATGTTTGAGTTCTCGTTTAAATTAACTACGAGACTCAATAGTAGTTTACTTAGTTAAGCATGAGACCTTTTGAGAAAAAGGGCATAATAGGAATTTATGATTTTATGTCGTCAATGTTTGACTAGATTGATCTAAGATTTGACTGAGATAGTATTTTGTATTGCAGTGTAATTAATAATATGGAAAATTATACTGTAATAAACTGTCATTACGAATAAATAAGCAAAAATAAGATTTAAGACCATCCTAGAAAAGTTTAGGACAATGGTCCGGTTTAATTATGCTGTTATTAGTTGAAAACAGTATTTGAAATGGATTACATTTAGGAGTTAAGCCAAACAAGGCCTGTAAGGATGACACCTCTGATGACAAGTGTCATTGCTATGATTGGTCACCTCACAGGGACCAAAATGCAAATATTTTATATTTAGGGGTCAATTTGTAATTTTAAGAAAAGTTCATGATTTTAGAGCTAAAAAGTCTTCTAAGGAAGAATTTAGTAAGAATTTGATGTTTTAAGACTTAACCATAACCGGCCAATTCATAGGGACCAAAATGCAAATATTTTGCCTTTGGGGGCCAATGTGCAATTTTGGAGAAAATTGTAGATTTATCAGCAATTATGTAAATTTCTGAATCAAGGACTTTTTAAGTAAAGTTTCTTAGTTTAATTAAGTCAATGATCCAATTCTAGTTTAGTTAGTTTGGTTGGAAACCAAGGAAGACAAGTTAAGATTGAATTTGGTAACTCTAGCTAGAACCAATCACATTGTTCCATGTGTCGTCATGAGAACCGACCACATCATGGCTTCTTGAGCAAGGGATCTTGTTTTGAGAAGTATTATGCAAATTAAAAGATTTTAAGTATCATTAGAAGTTTACAAATCATGTCCTAAGTTTAGTAACTAAGCATACTAGCTTGTGTGACTAAGTGTGATTTTCCACATGGTACTAGGTACTAGGGCCGGCCACCTTAGTGGTTCAATGAGCAAAAAGTTTGCTCTTAAGAACCAATATGCAATTGTGAAAATTAAAGTTTCACTAGAACTTGACATCTCATGATTTTAGGTTGATGACTAAGCAATACTAGCCTTGCTTACTTGGCTAGTTAGACCAACCAAAATTCACCACCTATGACCGGCCAATACAAGAAAGAAACATGTGTGTATGTAGCTTTGATGAGTCAACCAACTAGCCTTGATGAATACACCTTCCTAGCCTTGCTTATTTGGCTAGCAATGGCTAGCACACCTCACCACCTAGGGCCGGCCATCACATGAAGAAAACACCTCATGGACTAGCTTTGGTGAGCAACCCTCCTAGCCTTGCTCACTTGGCTAGCTAAGGTTTGTCAAGTCATCACCCTAAGACACCTAAGAACCGGCCACCTTAAGGGCAAGACACATCATGTTCATAGTCTTGGTGAGTAAGCTCTTAGCCTTGCTTACTTGGTTAGCTAAGACATTGCCAACACATCACCTAGGGCCGGCCACCATAAGGAAGAAACACCTCATTCCCTAGCTTTGATGAGTAAGTCTTCTAGCTTGGCTTACTTGGTGAACAAGAACAAGCCACATGTCCCAAAACATGGCTGGCCTCACAAGGAAAAGACACATTGCAACCTAGCCTTGATGAGTAAGCCATTAGCTTTGCTTACTTTGTTAGCTAGAACAACCAAATGGTGCCACCTAGGGCCGGCCATCACAAAAAGAAAACACCTCATGCTTCTAGCTTAGGTGAATCAACCCATCTAAGGCCAGCCACCTTGAGAGCTTGACACCTCACACCATAGCTTAGGTGAGTAAGTTCACCCTAGCTTAGCATACTTGGTTCATGGAACCATGATGAACCACCACCTCATGCTTTCTAGCATTGCTTGGTAAGCATGCTAGGCTTGCTTATTGGTTAGCTAGAGCAAGCACAAAGTGCCACCCAAGGCCGGCCAACCTAGGAAAAGGACACCTCAAGGGTCCTAGCCTTGCTTAGCAAGCTTCCCTAGCTTTGCTATTGGCCAAATGTTGCAAGCATGGCCGGCCACCACATAGGGTCCAAGAAGAAAATATGATTCTTATAAGGGCTAGTAAGCAATTTCAGAAGTTTATGCTTCACCTATAAATAGGTGAAGGTTCTCTCATTGTGTTTTGTTAGCCAACACACACACAACTGCACATACTCTCTAGTTTCAGCCCTTAGGTGCCGAGCAAAGAGAGGAGAGAAAAGAAAGAAAAGAAAACTAGAGAAAAGTTTTCGGTTTAGTAAATGTGAGGAAAAATTTTAATACCCTAATTTAAGAATTCCATCAGTGGAACTTGAGGTAAATCTTTTTATCCTCTAGTTCTTTATGCAAGTTTTAGTTAAGATTTAAGTGTATGTTCAATATGTATGAGCATGAGTTCATTTTGTTAAGTTTCATGCACTAGGGTTTTGTTTCGTTTAATTAGGGTTTGTAATTGGACGGTTTTTAGGAAAACAAGATTTTGAGGCCTTTAGAGGCCGAATCTTGAAAAAGTCAAAACTACAAAGTTGTAGAAAAGGGAAAATCCTAGGGACCAACGCGGACAGTTTTTGGAAATAAAGCCTTTAAGACCTTTATTTTTATAAAACTCCGAGACTGGGAATTCCTGGGCAGGCCAGACCCAGTATGCACGGCCAGCACGTTTCAACCTCAAAAATGATTAAGTTAAAGACAGAACTGGGTTTTCAGTAAAGAACCAAAGTTATAGTAATTTTCGAGATCTACAACTTTCATGAAGAAAGTTTTCTCAGATTCTAAACAGAATTTAAGATAAAGATTTATCATAAAAACAGTACAGGAAGTAAGAAAATCCCTGCACTAGATTTGTGGGAAAAGAACTAAATTTTATGAATTGATTTTTAAACCCGGTTTTCAAAATATTAGAGTTCTTACTAAATTTCAAAAAGGAGTTGAAATTTAGGATTTATAGTTAGCAATTAGAATCATTATGTTATTATGATAGGATGATACTCATCCTATGATTTTCTTGGAAACAGGAAAACGACCTGTTTGAGTGAGGAATTTTAATTCAAGACGCAGTAACAGTAAGTACAACTCCGCCTACAGCATGGACAAAACGTTTTTGTCGCATGGCATGTTTTTAAGAAATCATGAATTGATTTACATGATTTATATATGTTTATATTATGATGCATATGCTATGATAAGTTTAAGTAATGCTATGAAGTTATGTATGATAAGCTTATGTTATAATAAGTTATGCTATGAAGTTATGTTATGATAAGTTTATGCTATGATTTATGTTATGATGTTATAATATTTTATGTTCTGATATTTTATGTTATGATATTATGATGATTTATGTTATGAGGTTATGATGAATTATGTAATGATGTTATGATAGTTTATGTTATGATATTACAATGATTCATGTTATAATGTTATGGTGAATTATGTTTTATTATCGTGACATCACGAAGCATGTACACGAATATTAAATCACAAGGTAAAAATAAGATAAGACAATCTAATGTTACCAACTTGCCACAAGGGCGGGTTTAAATGGTTTAGTTTATGGTTTGAGTTGGATTGGACTGGTCGCCTCCAGCCACTCCATAGCAATGTACCACGGTAAGTACACGTATGACATATAATGGAACGGAATCAAGTTATTATAAGAAAGCTATATTGATTCATAAGAAAGCATAATCGGTTCATGCATTCTTTTATTAAAATGTTTTGTGGATTGAATATTGTGCTTACTGGGCATAAGCTCACTACTTACGTTCATGCTGTAGGTAAGTAACCTACCAGTAATACTTGATGCAAGACTGTGGAGGGCTGGCGCTACAGACTGTGAAATGTGGGATGGACACTGCCACGAGTTTTGTAAAATTATGTTATGTAAAATATGTTTTGTAAAATATATTTGTATAATGTGTTATGTTATATTATGATATAATAAAGTGATAGTATGGGCAATGAAATGTTTTTAAGAAGAAAACTATTTTTAAGAAATTATTTTCAAGAACAAGTTAAGGAAAAATTTTCAAGTATGATGGCAAGCAAGTTGCCTCGTGTCGTACCGATCCGCACTAGGTCGGGTTTGGTCCACGGTTTGCATATGATAGCTTTCAAATAAGGTTTAAAAGCTCGGTACTCGAATATGTACCTATACAAGTATGAGTATGAATTTAAAGTATGTGAATCAATAAGTAAGTTAAGTAAGTAATGTAACGATCCCCATTCACGTGGTTGATCCTTTGAGTATGTATAAGGATAAGTTAAATTTCATGTATAAGTATAAGTATAAGATTAAGTCAAGTTTAAGTTTGAATTTAAAGTATAAGTTTAAAAGAGAAAAAAAAAAAAAAAAAATTTACTCTGGAAATTTCAGTAAGTTTAAGGCTATAAGAATTAAGTTAAGTAAGTACGATTATTAAGAAGACACGACCCGGCTTTGGGGGAGGTCGGGGCGTGTCACTTTTCACCTCTCTTGTTCAAGCAAGTGAACACCTTAAGTGATTTCTTCGCGCTTAGGATATCGGGTGCGATCATATCAGCACTAATGCACCGGATCCCATCAGAACTCCGCAGTTAAGCGTGCTTGGGCGAGAGTAGTACTAGGATGGGTGACCTCCTGAGAAGTCCTCGTGTTGCACTCGTGTTTTTGCTATTTTGTTTTTCTTATTCGTTTTTTATCTTTACCGCTTTTAACGTTAAGGCGTCCCTCGCTTCCACCGCACCGGTGGACCCACTAACGTGACTGCCGACATAACTTTTCACCTCTCTTGTTCAAGCAAGTGAACACCTTAAGTGATTTCTTCGCGCTTAGGATATCGGGTGCGATCATACCAGCACTAATGCACCGGATCCCATCAGAACTCTGCAGTTAAGCGTGCTTAGGCGAGAGTAGTACTAGGATGGGTGACCTCCTGGGAAGTCCTCGTGTTGCACTCGTGTTTTTGCTCTTTTGTTTTTCTTATTCATTTTTTCTCTTTACCGCTTTTAACGTTAAGGCGTCCCTCGCTTGCACCGCACCGGGGGACCCACTGACGTGACTGTCGACATAACTTTTCACCTCTCTTGTTCAAGCAAGTGAACACCTTAACTGATTTCTTCGCGCTTAGGATTTCGGGTGCGATCATACCAGAACTAATGCACCGGATCCCATCAGAACTCCGCAGTTAAGCGTGCTTGGGCGAGAGTAGTACTAGGATGGGTGACCTCCTGGGAAGTCCTCGTGTTGCACTCGTGTTTTTGCTCTTTTGTTTTTCTTATTCGTTTTTTCTCTTTACCGCTTTTAACGTTAAGGCGTCCCTCGCTTGCACCGCACCGGGGGACCCACTAACGTGGCTGCCGACATAACTTTTCACCTCTCTTGTTCAAGCAAGTGAACACCTTAAGTGATTTCTTCGCGCTTAGGATATCGGGTGCGATCATACCAGCACTAATGCACCGGATCCCATCAGAACTCCGCAGTTAATCGTGCTTGGGCGAGAGTAGTACTAGGATGGGTGACCTCCTGGGAAGTCCTCGTGTTGCACTCGTGTTTTTGCTCTTTTGTTTTTCTTATTCGTTTTTTCTCTTTACCGCTTTTAACGTTAAGGCGTTCCTCGCTTGCAACGCACCGGGGGCCCCACTAACGTGACTGCCGACATAACTTTTCACCTCTCTTGTTCAAGCAAGTGAACACATTAAGTGATTTCTTCGCGCTTAGGATATCGGGTGCGATCATACCAGCACTAATGCACCGGATCCCATCAGAACTCTGCAGTTAAGCGTGCTTAGGCGAGAGTAGTACTAGGATGGGTGACCTCCTGGGAAGTCCTCGTGTTGCACTCGTGTTTTTGCTCTTTTGTTTTTCTTATTCATTTTTTCTCTTTACCGCTTTTAACGTTAAGGCGTCCCTCGCTTGCACCGCACCGGGGGACCCACTGACGTGACTGTCGACATAACTTTTCACCTCTCTTGTTCAAGCAAGTGAACACCTTAACTGATTTCTTCGCGCTTAGGATTTCGGGTGCGATCATACCAGAACTAATGCACCGGATCCCATCAGAACTCCGCAGTTAAGCGTGCTTGGGCGAGAGTAGTACTAGGATGGGTGACCTCCTGGGAAGTCCTCGTGTTGCACTCGTGTTTTTGCTCTTTTGTTTTTCTTATTCGTTTTTTCTCTTTACCGCTTTTAACGTTAAGGCGTCCCTCGCTTGCACCGCACCGGGGGACCCACTAACGTGGCTGCCGACATAACTTTTCACCTCTCTTGTTCAAGCAAGTGAACACCTTAAGTGATTTCTTCGCGCTTAGGATATCGGGTGCGATCATACCAGCACTAATGCACCGGATCCCATCAGAACTCCGCAGTTAATCGTGCTTGGGCGAGAGTAGTACTAGGATGGGTGACCTCCTGGGAAGTCCTCGTGTTGCACTCGTGTTTTTGCTCTTTTGTTTTTCTTATTCGTTTTTTCTCTTTACCGCTTTTAACGTTAAGGCGTTCCTCGCTTGCAACGCACCGGGGGCCCCACTAACGTGACTGCCGACATAACTTTTCACCTCTCTTGTTCAAGCAAGTGAACACATTAAGTGATTTCTTCGCGCTTAGGATATCGGGTGCGATCATACCAGCACTAATGCACCGGATCCCATCAGAACTCCGCAGTTAAGCGTGCTTGGGCGAGAGTAGTACTAGGATGGGTGACCTCCTGGGAAGTCCTCGTGTTGCACTCGTGTTTTTGCTCTTTTGTTTTTCTTATTCGTTTTTTCTCTTTACCGCTTTTAACGTTAAGGCGTCCCTCGCTTGCACCGCACCGGTGGACCCACTAACGTGACTGCCGACATAACTTTTCACCTCTCTTGTTCAAGCAAGTGAACACCTTAAGTGATTTCTTCGCGCTTAGGATATCGGGTGCGATCATACCAGCACTAATGCACCGGATCCCATCAGAACTTCGCAGTTAAGCGTGCTTGGGCGAGAGTAGTACTAGGATGGGTGACCTCCTGGGAAGTCCTCGTGTTGCACTCGTGTTTTTGCTCTTTTGTTTTTCTTATTCGTTGTTTCTCTTTACCGCTTTTAACGTTAAGGCGTCCCTCGCTTGCACCGCACCGGGGGACCCACTAACGTGGCTGCCGACATAACTTTTCACCTCTCTTGTTCAAGCAAGTGAACACCTTAAGTGATTTCTTCGCGCTTAGGATATCGGGTGCGATCATACCAGCACTAATGCACCGGATCCCATCAGAACTCCGCAGTTAAGCGTGCTTGGGCGAGAGTAGTACTAGGATGGGTGACCTCCTGGGAAGTCCTCGTGTTGCACTCGTGTTTTTGCTCTTTTGTTTTTCTTATTCGTTTTTTCTCTTTACCGCTTTTAACGTTAAGGCGTCCATCGCTTGCACCGCACCGGTGGACCCACTAACGTGACTGCCGACATAACTTGTCACCTCTCTTGTTCAAGCAAGTGAACACCTTAAGTGATTTCTTCGCGCTTAGGATATCGGGTGCGTTCATACCAGCACTAATGCATCGGATCCCATCAGAACTCCGCAGTTAAGCGTGCTTGGGCGAGAGTAGTACTAGGATGGGTGACCTCCTGGGAAGTCCTCGTGTTGCACTCGTGTTTTTGCTCTTTTGTTTTTCTTATTCGTTTTTTCTCTTTACCGCTTTTAACGTTAAGGCGTCCCTCGCTTGCACCGCACCGGTGGACCCACTAACGTGACTGCCGACATAACTTTTCACCTCTCTTGTTCAAGCAAGTGAACACCTTAAGTGATTTCTTTGCGCTTAGGATATCGGGTGCGATCATACCAGCACTAATGCACCGGATCCCATCAGAACTCCGCAGTTAAGCGTGCTTGGGCGAGAGTAGTACTAGGATGGGTGACCTCCTGGGAAGTCCTCGTGTTGCACTCGTGTTTTTGCTCTTTTGTTTTTCTTATTCGTTTTTTCTCTTTACCGCTTTTAACGTTAAGGCGTCCCTCGCTTGCACCGCACCGGTGGACCCACTAACGTGACTGCCGACATAACTTTTCACCTCTCTTGTTCAAGCAAGTGAACACCTTAACTGATTTCTTCGCGCTTAGGATATCGGGTGCGATCATACCAGCACTAATGCACCGGATCCCATCAGAACTCCGCAGTTAAGCGTGCTTGGGCGAGAGTAGTACTAGGATGGGTGACCTCCTGGGAAGTCCTCGTGTTGCACTCGTGTTTTTGCTCTTTTGTTCTTCTTATTCGTTTTTTCTCTTTACCGCTTTTAACGTTAAGGCGTCCCTCGCTTGCACCGCACCGGTGGACCCACTAACGTGACTGCCGACATAACTTTTCACCTCTCTTGTTCAAGCAAGTGAACACCTTAAGTGATTTCTTCGCGCTTAGGATATCGGGTGCGTTCATACCAGCACTAATGCATCGGATCCCATCAGAACTCCGCAGTTAAGCGTGCTTGGGCGAGAGTAGTACTAGGATGGGTGACCTCCTGGGAAGTCCTCGTGTTGCACTCGTGTTTTTGCTCTTTTGTTTTTCTTATTCGTTTTTTCTCTTTACCGCTTTTAACGTTAAGGCGTCCCTCGCTTGCACCGCACCGGTGGACCCACTAACGTGACTGCCGACATAACTTTTCACCTCTCTTGTTCAAGCAAGTGAACACCTTAAGTGATTTCTTCGCGCTTAGGATATCGGGTGCGATCATACCAGCACTAATGCACCGGATCCCATCAGAACTCCGCAGTTAAGCGTGCTTAGGCGAGAGTAGTACTAGGATGGGTGACCTCCTGGGAAGTCCTCGTGTTGCACTCGTGTTTTTGCTCTTTTGTTTTTCTTATTCGTTTTTTCTCTTTACCGCTTTTAACGTTAAGGCGTCCCTCGCTTGCACCGCACCGGTGGACCCACTAACGTGACTGCCGACATAACTTTTCACCTCTCTTGTTCAAGCAAGTGAACACCTTAACTGATTTCTTCGCGCTTAGGATTTCGGGTGCGATCATACCAGCACTAATGCACCGGATCCCATCAGAACTCCGCAGTTAAGCGTGCTTGGGCGAGAGTAGTACTAGAATGGGTGACCTCCTGGGACCGCACCGTCCTGATTTCTAACGTGACTGCACTCGTGTTTTTGCTCTTTTGTTTTTCTTATTCGTTTTTTCTCTTTACCGCTTTTAACGTTAAGGCGTCCCTCGCTTGCACCGCACCGGTGGACCCACTAACGTGACTGCCGACATAACTTTTCACCTCTCTTGTTCAAGCAAGTGAACACCTTAAGTGATTTCTTCGCGCTTAGGATATCGGGTGCGATCATACCAGCACTAATGCACCGGATCCCATCAGAACTCCGCAGTTAAGCGTGCTTGGGCGAGAGTAGTACTAGGATGGGTGACCTCCTGGGAAGTCCTCGTGTTGCACTCGTGTTTTTGCTCTTTTGTTTTTCTTATTCGTTTTTTCTCTTTACCGCTTTTAACGTTAAGGCGTCCCTCGCTTGCACCGCACCGAGGGACCCACTAACGTGGCTGCCGACATAACTTTTCACCTCTCTTGTTCAAGCAAGTGAACACCTTAAGTGATTTCTTTGCGCTTAGGATATCGGGTGCGATCATACCAGCACTAATGCACCGGATCCCATCAGAACTCCGCAGTTAAGCGTGCTTGGGCGAGAGTAGTACTAGGATGGGTGACCTCCTGGGAAGTCCTCGTGTTGCACTCGTGTTTTTGCTCTTTTGTTTTTCTTATTCGTTTTTTCTCTTTACCGCTTTTAACGTTAAGGCGTCCCTCGCTTGCACCGCACCGGTGGACCCACTAACGTGACTGCCGACATAACTTTTCACCTCTCTTGTTCAAGCAAGTGAACACCTTAAGTGATTTCTTCGCGCTTAGGATATCGGGTGCGTTCATACCAGCACTAATGCATCGGATCCCATCAGAACTCCGCAGTTAAGCGTGCTTGGGCGAGAGTAGTACTAGGATGGGTGACCTCCTGGGAAGTCCTCGTGTTGCACTCGTGTTTTTGCTCTTTTGTTTTTCTTATTCGTTTTTTCTCTTTACCGCTTTTAACGTTAAGGCGTCCCTCGCTTGCACCGCACCGGTGGACCCACTAACGTGACTGCCGACATAACTTTTCACCTCTCTTGTTCAAGCAAGTGAACACCTTAAGTGATTTCTTCGCGCTTAGGATATCGGGTGCGATCATACCAGCACTAATGCACCGGATCCCATCAGAACTCCGCAGTTAAGCGTGCTTAGGCGAGAGTAGTACTAGGATGGGTGACCTCCTGGGAAGTCCTCGTGTTGCACTCGTGTTTTTGCTCTTTTGTTTTTCTTATTCGTTTTTTCTCTTTACCGCTTTTAACGTTAAGGCGTCCCTCGCTTGCACCGCACCGGTGGACCCACTAACGTGACTGCCGACATAACTTTTCACCTCTCTTGTTCAAGCAAGTGAACACCTTAACTGATTTCTTCGCGCTTAGGATATCGGGTGCGATCATACCAGCACTAATGCACCGGATCCCATCAGAACTCCGCAGTTAAGCGTGCTTGGGCGAGAGTAGTACTAGGATGGGTGACCTCCTGGGAAGTCCTCGTGTTGCACTCGTGTTTTTGCTCTTTTGTTCTTCTTATTCGTTTTTTCTCTTTACCGCTTTTAACGTTAAGGCGTCCCTCGCTTGCACCGCACCGGTGGACCCACTAACGTGACTGCCGACATAACTTTTCACCTCTCTTGTTCAAGCAAGTGAACACCTTAAGTGATTTCTTCGCGCTTAGGATATCGGGTGCGTTCATACCAGCACTAATGCATCGGATCCCATCAGAACTCCGCAGTTAAGCGTGCTTGGGCGAGAGTAGTACTAGGATGGGTGACCTCCTGGGAAGTCCTCGTGTTGCACTCGTGTTTTTGCTCTTTTGTTTTTCTTATTCGTTTTTTCTCTTTACCGCTTTTAACGTTAAGGCGTCCCTCGCTTGCACCGCACCGGTGGACCCACTAATGTGACTGCCGACATAACTTTTCACCTCTCTTGTTCAAGCAAGTGAACACCTTAAGTGATTTCTTCGCGCTTAGGATATCGGGTGCGATCATACCAGCACTAATGCACCGGATCCCATCAGAACTCCGCAGTTAAGCGTGCTTAGGCGAGAGTAGTACTAGGATGGGTGACCTCCTGGGAAGTCCTCGTGTTGCACTCGTGTTTTTGCTCTTTTGTTTTTCTTATTCGTTTTTTCTCTTTACCGCTTTTAACGTTAAGGCGTCCCTCGCTTGCACCGCACCGGTGGACCCACTAACGTGACTGCCGACATAACTTTTCACCTCTCTTGTTCAAGCAAGTGAACACCTTAACTGATTTCTTCGCGCTTAGGATTTCGGGTGCGATCATACCAGCACTAATGCACCGGATCCCATCAGAACTCCGCAGTTAAGCGTGCTTGGGCGAGAGTAGTACTAGAATGGGTGACCTCCTGGGACCGCACCGTCCTGATTTCTAACGTGACTGCACTCGTGTTTTTGCTCTTTTGTTTTTCTTATTCGTTTTTTCTCTTTACCGCTTTTAACGTTAAGGCGTCCCTCGCTTGCACCGCACCGGTGGACCCACTAACGTGACTGCCGACATAACTTTTCACCTCTCTTGTTCAAGCAAGTGAACACCTTAAGTGATTTCTTCGCGCTTAGGATATCGGGTGCGATCATACCAGCACTAATGCACCGGATCCCATCAGAACTCCGCAGTTAAGCGTGCTTGGGCGAGAGTAGTACTAGGATGGGTGACCTCCTGGGAAGTCCTCGTGTTGCACTCGTGTTTTTGCTCTTTTGTTTTTCTTATTCGTTTTTTCTCTTTACCGCTTTTAACGTTAAGGCGTCCCTCGCTTGCACCGCACCGAGGGACCCACTAACGTGGCTGCCGACATAACTTTTCACCTCTCTTGTTCAAGCAAGTGAACACATTAAGTGATTTCTTCGCGCTTAGGATATCGGGTGCGATCATACCAGCACTAATGCACCGGATCCCATCAGAACTCCGCAGTTAAGCGTGCTTGGGCGAGAGTAGTACTAGGATGGGTGACCTCCTGGGAAGTCCTCGTGTTGCACTCGTGTTTTTGCTCTTTTGTTTTTCTTATTCGTTTTTTCTCTTTACCGCTTTTAACGTTAAGCCGTCCCTCGCTTGCACCGCACCGGTGGACCCACTAACGTGACTGCCGACATAACTTTTCACCTCTCTTGTTCAAGCAAGTGAACACCTTAAGTGATTTCTTCGCGCTTAGGATATCGGGTGCGATCATACCAGCACTAATGCACCGGATCCCATCAGAACTTCGCAGTTAAGCGTGCTTGGGCGAGAGTAGTACTAGGATGGGTGACCTCCTGGGAAGTCCTCGTGTTGCACTCGTGTTTTTGCTCTTTTGTTTTTCTTATTCGTTTTTTCTCTTTACCGCTTTTAACGTTAAGGCGTCCCTCGCTTGCACCGCACCGGGGGACCCACTAACGTGGCTGCCGACATAACTTTTCACCTCTCTTGTTCAAGCAAGTGAACACCTTAAGTGATTTCTTCGCGCTTAGGATATCGGGTGCGATCATACCAGCACTAATGCACCGGATCCCATCAGAACTCCGCAGTTAAGCGTGCTTGGGCGAGAGTAGTACTAGGATGGGTGACCTCCTGGGAAGTCCTCGTGTTGCACTCGTGTTTTTGCTCTTTTGTTTTTCTTATTCGTTTTTTCTCTTTACCGCTTTTAACGTTAAGGCGTCCATCGCTTGCACCGCACCGGTGGACCCACTAACGTGACTGCCGACATAACTTTTCACCTCTCTTGTTCAAGCAAGTGAACACCTTAAGTGATTTCTTCGCGCTTAGGATATCGGGTGCGTTCATACCAGCACTAATGCATCGGATCCCATCAGAACTCCGCAGTTAAGCGTGCTTGGGCGAGAGTAGTACTAGGATGGGTGACCTCCTGGGAAGTCCTCGTGTTGCACTCGTGTTTTTGCTCTTTTGTTTTTCTTATTCGTTTTTTCTCTTTACCGCTTTTAACGTTAAGGCGTCCCTCGCTTGCACCGCACCGGGGGACCCACTAACGTGACTGCCGACATAACTTTTCACCTCTCTTGTTCAAGCAAGTGAACACCTTAAGTGATTTCTTCGCGCTTAGGATATCGGGTGCGATCATACCAGCACTAATGCACCGGATCCCATCAGAACTCCGCAGTTAAGCGTGCTTGGGCGAGAGTAGTACTAGGATGGGTGACCTCCTGGGAAGTCCTCGTGTTGCACTCGTGTTTTTGCTATTTTGTTTTTCTTATTCGTTTTTTCTCTTTACCGCTTTTAACGTTAAGGCGTCCCTCGCTTGCACCGCACCGGTGGACCCACTAACGTGACTGCCGACATAACTTTTCACCTCTCTTGTTCAAGAAAGTGAACACCTTAAGTGATTTCTTCGCGCTTAGGATATCGGGTGCGATCATACCAGCACTAATGCACCGGATCCAATCAGAACTCCGCAGTTAAGCGTGCTTGGGCGAGAGTAGTACTAGGATGGGTGACCTCCTGGGAAGTCCTCGTGTTGCACTCGTGTTTTTGCTCTTTTGTTTTTCTTATTCGTTTTTTCTCTTTACCGCTTTTAACGTTAAGGCGTCCCTCGCTTGCACCGCACCGGGGGACCCACTAACGTGACTGCCGACATAACTTTTCACCTCTCTTGTTCAAGCAAGTGAACACCTTAAGTGATTTCTTCGCGCTTAGGATATCGGGTGCGATCATACCAGCACTAATGCACCGGATCCAATCAGAACTCCGCAGTTAAGCGTGCTTGGGCGAGAGTAGTACTAGGATGGGTGACCTCCTGGGAAGTCCTCGTGTTGCACTCGTGTTTTTGCTATTTTGTTTTTCTTATTCGTTTTTTCTCTTTACCGCTTTTAACGTTAAGGCGTCCCTCGCTTGCACCGCACCGGTGGACCCACTAACGTGACTGCCGACATAACTTTTCACCTCTCTTGTTCAAGCAAGTGAACACCTTAAGTGATTTCTTCGCGCTTAGGATATCGGGTGCGTTCATACCAGCACTAATGCACCGGATCCCATCAGAACTCCGCAGTTAAGCGTGCTTGGGCGAGAGTAGTACTAGGATGGGTGACCTCCTGGGAAGTCCTCGTGTTGCACTCGTGTTTTTGCTCTTTTGTTTTTCTTATTCGTTTTTTCTCTTTACCGCTTTTAACGTTAAGGCGTCCCTCGCTTGCACCGCACCGAGGGACCCACTAACGTGGCTGCCGACATAACTTTTCACCTCTCTTGTTCAAGCAAGTGAACACATTAAGTGATTTCTTCGCGCTTAGGATATCGGGTGCGATCATACCAGCACTAATGCACCGGATCCCATCAGAACTCCGCAGTTAAGCGTGCTTGGGCGAGAGTAGTACTAGAATGGGTGACCTCCTGGGACCGCACCGTCCTGATTTCTAACGTGACTGCACTCGTGTTTTTGCTCTTTTGTTTTTCTTATTCGTTTTTTCTCTTTACCGCTTTTAACGTTAAGGCGTCCCTCGCTTGCACCGCACCGGTGGACCCACTAACGTGACTGCCGACATAACTTTTCACCTCTCTTGTTCAAGCAAGTGAACACCTTAAGTGATTTCTTCGCGCTTAGGATATCGGGTGCGATCATACCAGCACTAATGCACCGGATCCCATCAGAACTCCGCAGTTAAGCGTGCTTGGGCGAGAGTAGTACTAGGATGGGTGACCTCCTGGGAAGTCCTCGTGTTGCACTCGTGTTTTTGCTCTTTTGTTTTTCTTATTCGTTTTTTCTCTTTACCGCTTTTAACGTTAAGGCGTCCCTCGCTTGCACCGCACCGAGGGACCCACTAACGTGGCTGCCGACATAACTTTTCACCTCTCTTGTTCAAGCAAGTGAACACATTAAGTGATTTCTTCGCGCTTAGGATATCGGGTGCGATCATACCAGCACTAATGCACCGGATCCCATCAGAACTCCGCAGTTAAGCGTGCTTGGGCGAGAGTAGTACTAGGATGGGTGACCTCCTGGGAAGTCCTCGTGTTGCACTCGTGTTTTTGCTCTTTTGTTTTTCTTATTCGTTTTTTCTCTTTACCGCTTTTAACGTTAAGCCGTCCCTCGCTTGCACCGCACCGGTGGACCCACTAACGTGACTGCCGACATAACTTTTCACCTCTCTTGTTCAAGCAAGTGAACACCTTAAGTGATTTCTTCGCGCTTAGGATATCGGGTGCGATCATACCAGCACTAATGCACCGGATCCCATCAGAACTTCGCAGTTAAGCGTGCTTGGGCGAGAGTAGTACTAGGATGTGTGACCTCCTGGGAAGTCCTCGTGTTGCACTCGTGTTTTTGCTCTTTTGTTTTCTTATTCGTTTTTTCTCTTTACCGCTTTTAACGTTAAGGCGTCCCTCGCTTGCACCGCACCGGGGGACCCACTAACGTGGCTGCCGACATAACTTTTCACCTCTCTTGTTCAAGCAAGTGAACACCTTAAGTGATTTCTTCGCGCTTAGGATATCGGGTGCGATCATACCAGCACTAATGCACCGGATCCCATCAGAACTCCGCAGTTAAGCGTGCTTGGGCGAGAGTAGTACTAGGATGGGTGACCTCCTGGGAAGTCCTCGTGTTGCACTCGTGTTTTTGCTCTTTTGTTTTTCTTATTCGTTTTTTCTCTTTACCGCTTTTAACGTTAAGGCGTCCATCGCTTGCACCGCACCGGTGGACCCACTAACGTGACTGCCGACATAACTTTTCACCTCTCTTGTTCAAGCAAGTGAACACCTTAAGTGATTTCTTCGCGCTTAGGATATCGGGTGCGTTCATACCAGCACTAATGCATCGGATCCCATCAGAACTCCGCAGTTAAGCGTGCTTGGGCGAGAGTAGTACTAGGATGGGTGACCTCCTGGGAAGTCCTCGTGTTGCACTCGTGTTTTTGCTCTTTTGTTTTTCTTATTCGTTTTTTCTCTTTACCGCTTTTAACGTTAAGGCGTCCCTCGCTTGCACCGCACCGGGGGACCCACTAACGTGACTGCCGACATAACTTTTCACCTCTCTTGTTCAAGCAAGTGAACACCTTAAGTGATTTCTTCGCGCTTAGGATATCGGGTGCGATCATACCAGCACTAATGCACCGGATCCCATCAGAACTCCGCAGTTAAGCGTGCTTGGGCGAGAGTAGTACTAGGATGGGTGACCTCCTGGGAAGTCCTCGTGTTGCACTCGTGTTTTTGCTATTTTGTTTTTCTTATTCGTTTTTTCTCTTTACCGCTTTTAACGTTAAGGCGTCCCTCGCTTGCACCGCACCGGTGGACCCACTAACGTGACTGCCGACATAACTTTTCACCTCTCTTGTTCAAGAAAGTGAACACCTTAAGTGATTTCTTCGCGCTTAGGATATCGGGTGCGATCATACCAGCACTAATGCACCGGATCCAATCAGAACTCCGCAGTTAAGCGTGCTTGGGCGAGAGTAGTACTAGGATGGGTGACCTCCTGGGAAGTCCTCGTGTTGCACTCGTGTTTTTGCTCTTTTGTTTTTCTTATTCGTTTTTTCTCTTTACCGCTTTTAACGTTAAGGCGTCCCTCGCTTGCACCGCACCGGGGGACCCACTAACGTGACTGCCGACATAACTTTTCACCTCTCTTGTTCAAGCAAGTGAACACCTTAAGTGATTTCTTCGTGCTTAGGATATCGGGTGCGATCATACCAGCACTAATGCACCGGATCCAATCAGAACTCCGCAGTTAAGCGTGCTTGGGCGAGAGTAGTACTAGGATGGGTGACCTCCTGGGAAGTCCTCGTGTTGCACTCGTGTTTTTGCTATTTTGTTTTTCTTATTCGTTTTTTCTCTTTACCGCTTTTAACGTTAAGGCGTCCCTCGCTTGCACCGCACCGGTGGACCCACTAACGTGACTGCCGACATAACTTTTCACCTCTCTTGTTCAAGCAAGTGAACACCTTAAGTGATTTCTTCGCGCTTAGGATATCGAGTGCGATCATACCAGCACTAATGCACCGGATCCCATCAGAACTCCGCAGTTAAGCGTGCTTAGGCGAGAGTAGTACTAGGATGGGTGACCTCCTGGGAAGTCCTCGTGTTGCACTCGTGTTTTTGCTCTTTTGTTTTTCTTATTCATTTTTTCTCTTTACCGCTTTTAACGTTAAGGCGTCCCTCGCTTGCATCGCACCGGGGGACCCACTAACGTGACTGTCGACATAACTTTTCACCTCTCTTGTTCAAGCAAGTGAACACCTTAACTGATTTCTTCGCGCTTAGGATTTCGGGTGCGATCATACCAGCACTAATGCACCGGATCCCATCAGAACTCCGCAGTTAAGCGTGCTTGGGCGAGAGTAGTACTAGGATGGGTGACCTCCTGGGAAGTCCTCGTGTTGCACTCGTGTTTTTGCTCTTTTGTTTTTCTTATTCGTTTTTTCTCTTTACCGCTTTTAACGTTAAGGCGTCCCTCGCTTGCACCGCACCGGGGGACCCACTAACGTGACTGCCGACATAACTTTTCACCTCTCTTGTTCAAGCAAGTGAACACCTTAAGTGATTTCTTCGCGCTTAGGATATCGGGTGCGATCATACCAGCACTAATGCACCGGATCCCATCAGAACTCCGCAGTTAAGCGTGCTTGGGCGAGAGTAGTACTAGGATGGGTGACATCCTGGGAAGTCCTCGTGTTGCACTCGTGTTTTTGCTATTTTGTTTTTCTTATTCGTTTTTTCTCTTTACCGCTTTTAACGTTAAGGCGTCCCTCGCTTGCACCGCACCGGTGGACCCAGTAACGTGACTGCCGACATAACTTTTCACCTCTCTTGTTCAAGCAAGTGAACACCTTAAGTGATTTCTTCGCGCTTAGGATATCGGGTGCGATCATACCAGCACTAATGCACCGGATCCCATCAGAACTCCGCAGTTAAGCGTGCTTGGGCGAGAGTAGTACTAGGATGGGTGACCTCCTGGGAAGTCCTCGTGTTGCACTCGTGTTTTTGCTCTTTTGTTTTTCTTATTCATTTTTTCTCTTTACCGCTTTTAACGTTAAGGCGTCCCTCGCTTGCACCGCACCGGGGGACCCACTAACGTGACTGCCGACATAACTTTTCACCTCTCTTGTTCAAGCAAGTGAACACCTTAAGTGATTTCTTCGCGCTTAGGATATCGGGTGCGATCATACCAGCACTAATGCACCGGATCCCATCAGAACTCCGCAGTTAAGCGTGCTTGGGCGAGAGTAGTACTAGGATGGGTGACCTCCTGGGAAGTCCTCGTGTTGCACTCGTGTTTTTGCTATTTTGTTTTTCTTATTCGTTTTTTCTCTTTACCGCTTTTAACGTTAAGGCGTCCCTCGCTTGCACCGCACCGGTGGACCCACTAACGTGACTGCCGACATAACTTTTCACCTCTCTTGTTCAAGCAAGTGAACACCTTAAGTGATTTCTTCGCGCTTAGGATATCGGGTGCGATCATACCAGCACTAATGCACCGGATCCCATCAGAACTCCGCAGTTAAGCGTGCTTGGGCGATAGTAGTACTAGAATGGGTGACCTCCTGGGAAGTCCTCGTGTTGCACTCGTGTTTTTGCTCTTTTGTTTTTCTTATTCGTTTTTTCTCTTTACCGCTTTTAACGTTAAGGCGTCCCTCGCTTGCACCGCACCGGGGGACCCACTAACGTGGCTACCGACATAACTTTTCACCTCTCTTGTTCAAGCAAGTGAACACCTTAACTGATTTCTTCGCGCTTAGGATATCGGGTGCGATCATACCAGCACTAATGCACCGGATCCCATCAGAACTCCGCAGTTAAGCGTGCTTGGGCGAGAGTAGTACTAGGATGGGTGACCTCCTGGGAAGTCCTCGTGTTGCACTCGTGTTTTTGCTCTTTTGTTTTTCTTATTCGTTTTTTCTCTTTACCGCTTTTAACGTTAAGGCGTCCCTCGCTTGCACCGCACCGGGGGACCCACTAACGTGACTGCCGACATAACTTTTCACCTCTCTTGTTCAAGCAAGTGAACACCTTAAGTGATTTCTTCGCGCTTAGGATATCGGGTGCGATCATACCAGCACTAATGCACCAGATCCCATCAGAACTCCGCAGTTAAGCGTGCTTGGGCGAGAGTAGTACTAGGATGGGTGACCTCTTGGGAAGACCTCGTGTTGCACTCGTGTTTTTGCTATTTTGTTTTTCTTATTCGTTTTTTCTCTTTACCGCTTTTAACGTTAAGGCGTCCCTCGCTTGCACCGCACCGGTGGACCCACTAACGTGACTGCCGACATAACTTTTCACCTCTCTTGTTCAAGCAAGTGAACACCTTAAGTGATTTCTTCGCGCTTAGGATATCGAGTGCGATCATACCAGCAATAATGCACCGGATCCCATCAGAACTCCGCAGTTAAGCGTGCTTAGGCGAGAGTAGTACTAGGATGGGTGACCTCCTGGGAAGTCCTCGTGTTGCACTCGTGTTTTTGCTCTTTTGTTTTTCTTATTCATTTTTTCTCTTTACCGCTTTGAACGTTAAGGCGTCCCTCGCTTGCATCGCACCGGGGGACCCACTAACGTGACTGTCGACATAACTTTTCACCTCTCTTGTTCAAGCAAGTGAACACCTTAACTGATTTCTTCGCGCTTAGGATTTCGGGTGCGATCATACCAGCACTAATGCACCGGATCCCATCAGAACTCCGCAGTTAAGCGTGCTTTGGCGAGAGTAGTACTAGGATGGGTGACCTCCTGGGAAGTCCTCGTGTTGCACTCGTGTTTTTGCTCTTTTGTTTTTCTTATTCGTTTTTTCTCTTTACCGCTTTTAACGTTAAGGCGTCCCTCGCTTGCACCGCACCGGGGGACCCACTAACGTGACTGCCGACATAACTTTTCACCTCTCTTGTTCAAGCAAGTGAACACCTTAAGTGATTTCTTCGCGCTTAGGATATCGGGTGCGATCATACCAGCACTAATGCACCGGATCCCATCAGAACTCCGCAGTTAAGCGTGCTTGGGCGAGAGTAGTACTAGGATGGGTGACCTCCTGGGAAGTCCTCGTGTTGCACTCGTGTTTTTGCTCTTTTGTTTTTCTTATTCGTTTTTTCTCTTTACCGCTTTTAACGTTAAGGCGTCCCTCGCTTGCACCGCACCGGGGGACCCACTAACGTGACTGCCGACATAACTTTTCACCTCTCTTGTTCAAGCAAGTGAACACCTTAAGTGATTTCTTCGCGCTTAGGATATCGGGTGCGATCATACCAGCACTAATGCACCGGATCCCATCAGAACTCCGCAGTTAAGCGTGCTTGGGCGAGAGTAGTACTAGGATGGGTGACCTCTTGGGAAGACCTCGTGTTGCACTCGTGTTTTTGCTATTTTGTTTTTCTTATTCGTTTTTTCTCTTTACCGCTTTTAACGTTAAGGCGTCCCTCGCTTGCACCGCACCGGTGGACCCACTAACGTGACTGCCGACATAACTTTTCACCTCTCTTGTTCAAGCAAGTGAACACCTTAAGTGATTTCTTCGCGCTTAGGATATCGAGTGCGATCATACCAGCAATAATGCACCGGATCCCATCAGAACTCCGCAGTTAAGCGTGCTTAGGCGAGAGTAGTACTAGGATGGGTGACCTCCTGGGAAGTCCTCGTGTTGCACTCGTGTTTTTGCTCTTTTGTTTTTCTTATTCATTTTTTCTCTTTACCGCTTTGAACGTTAAGGCGTCCCTCGCTTGCATCGCACCGGGGGACCCACTAACGTGACTGTCGACATAACTTTTCACCTCTCTTGTTCAAGCAAGTGAACACCTTAACTGATTTCTTCGCGCTTAGGATTTCGGGTGCGATCATACCAGCACTAATGCACCGGATCCCATCAGAACTCCGCAGTTAAGCGTGCTTTGGCGAGAGTAGTACTAGGATGGGTGACCTCCTGGGAAGTCCTCGTGTTGCACTCGTGTTTTTGCTCTTTTGTTTTTCTTATTCGTTTTTTCTCTTTACCGCTTTTAACGTTAAGGCGTCCCTCGCTTGCACCGCACCGGGGGACCCACTAACGTGACTGCCGACATAACTTTTCACCTCTCTTGTTCAAGCAAGTGAACACCTTAAGTGATTTCTTCGCGCTTAGGATATCGGGTGCGATCATACCAGCACTAATGCACCGGATCCCATCAGAACTCCGCAGTTAAGCGTGCTTGGGCGAGAGTAGTACTAGGATGGGTGACCTCCTGGGAAGTCCTCGTGTTGCACTCGTGTTTTTGCTATTTTGTTTTTCTTATTCGTTTTTTCTCTTTACCGCTTTTAACGTTAAGGCGTCCCTCGCTTGCACCGCACCGGTGGACCCAGTAACGTGACTGCCGACATAACTTTTCACCTCTCTTGTTCAAGCAAGTGAACACCTTAAGTGATTTCTTCGCGCTTAGGATATCGGGTGCGATCATACCAGCACTAATGCACCGGATCCCATCAGAACTCCGCAGTTAAGCGTGCTTGGGCGAGAGTAGTACTAGGATGGGTGACCTCCTGGGAAGTCCTCGTGTTGCACTCGTGTTTTTGCTCTTTTGTTTTTCTTATTCGTTTTTTCTCTTTACCGCTTTTAACGTTAAGGCGTCCCTCGCTTGCACCGCACCGGGGGACCCACTAACGTGACTGCCGACATAACTTTTCACCTCTCTTGTTCAAGCAAGTGAACACCTTAAGTGATTTCTTCGCGCTTAGGATATCGGGTGTGATCATACCAGCACTAATGCACCGGATCCCATCAGAACTCCGCAGTTAAGCGTGCTTGGGCGAGAGTAGTACTAGGATGGGTGACCTCCTGGGAAGTCCTCGTGTTGCACCCGTGTTTTTGCTATTTTGTTTTTCTTATTCGTTTTTTCTCTTTACCGCTTTTAACGTTAAGGCGTCCCTCGCTTGCACCGCACCGGTGGACCCACTAACGTGACTGCCGACATAACTTTTCACCTCTCTTGTTCAAGCAAGTGAACACCTTAAGTGATTTCTTCGCGCTTAGGATATCGGGTGCGATCATACCAGCACTAATGCACCGGATCCCATCAGAACTCCGCAGTTAAGCGTGCTTGGGCGATAGTAGTACTAGAATGGGTGACCTCCTGGGAAGTCCTCGTGTTGCACTCGTGTTTTTGCTCTTTTGTTTTTCTTATTCGTTTTTTCTCTTTACCGCTTTTAACGTTAAGGCGTCCCTCGCTTGCACCGCACCGGGGGACCCACTAACGTGGCTACCGACATAACTTTTCACCTCTCTTGTTCAAGCAAGTGAACACCTTAACTGATTTCTTCGCGCTTAGGATATCGGGTGCGATCATACCAGCACTAATGCACCGGATCCCATCAGAACTCCGCAGTTAAGCGTGCTTGGGCGAGAGTAGTACTAGGATGGGTGACCTCCTGGGAAGTCCTCGTGTTGCACCCGTGTTTTTGCTCTTTTGTTTTTCTTATTCGTTTTTTCTCTTTACCGCTTTTAACGTTAAGGCGTCCCTCGCTTGCACCGCACCGTGGGACCCACTAACGTGACTGCCGACATAACTTTTCACCTCTCTTGTTCAAGCAAGTGAACACCTTAAGTGATTTCTTCGCGCTTAGGATATCGGGTGCGATCATACCAGCACTAATGCACCGGATCCCATCAGAACTCCGCAGTTAAGCGTGCTTAGGCGAGAGTAGTACTAGGATGGGTGACCTCCTGGGAAGTCCTCGTGTTGCACTCGTGTTTTTGCTCTTTTGTTTTTCTTATTCGTTTTTTCTCTTTACCGCTTTTAACGTTAAGGCGTCCCTCGCTTGCACCGCACCGGTGGACCCACTAACGTGACTGCCGACATAACTTTTCACCTCTCTTGTTCAAGCAAGTGAACACCTTAACTGATTTCTTCGCGCTTAGGATTTCGGGTGCGATCATACCAGCACTAATGCACCGGATCCCATCAGAACTCCGCAGTTAAGCGTGCTTGGGCGATAGTAGTACTAGAATGGGTGACCTCCTGGGAAGTCCTCGTGTTGCACTCGTGTTTTTGCTCTTTTGTTTTTCTTATTCGTTTTTTCTCTTTACCGCTTTTAACGTTAAGGCGTCCCTCGCTTGCACCGCACCGGAGGACCCACTAACGTGGCTACCGACATAACTTTTCACCTCTCTTGTTCAAGCAAGTGAACACCTTAACTGATTTCTTCGCGCTTAGGATATCGGGTGCGATCATACCAGCACTAATGCACCGGATCCCATCAGAACTCCGCAGTTAAGCGTGCTTGGGCGAGAGTAGTACTAGGATGGGTGACCTCCTGGGAAGTCCTCGTGTTGCACTCGTGTTTTTGCTCTTTTGTTTTTCTTATTCGTTTTTTCTCTTTACCGCTTTTAACGTTAAGGCGTCCCTCGCTTGCACCGCACCGGAGGACCCACTAACGTGGCTACCGACATAACTTTTCACCTCTCTTGTTCAAGCAAGTGAACACCTTAACTGATTTCTTCGCGCTTAGGATATCGGGTGCGATCATACCAGCACTAATGCACCGGATCCCATCAGAACTCCGCAGTTAAGCGTGCTTGGGCGAGAGTAGTACTAGGATGGGTGACCTCCTGGGAAGTCCTCGTGTTGCACTCGTGTTTTTGCTCTTTTGTTTTTCTTATTCGTTTTTTCTCTTTACCGCTTTTAACGTTAAGGCGTCCCTCGCTTGCACCGCACCGGGGGACCCACTAACGTGACTGCCGACATAACTTTTCACCTCTCTTGTTCAAGCAAGTGAACACCTTAAGTGATTTCTTCGCGCTTAGGATATCGGGTGCGATCATACCAGCACTAATGCACCGGATCCCATCAGAACTCCGCAGTTAAGCGTGCTTGGGCGAGAGTAGTACTAGGATGGGTGACCTCTTGGGAAGACCTCGTGTTGCACTCGTGTTTTTGCTATTTTGTTTTTCTTATTCGTTTTTTCTCTTTACCGCTTTTAACGTTAAGGCGTCCCTCGCTTGCACCGCACCGGTGGACCCACTAACGTGACTGCCGACATAACTTTTCACCTCTCTTGTTCAAGCAAGTGAACACCTTAAGTGATTTCTTCGCGCTTAGGATATCGGGTGCGATCATACCAGCACTAATGCACCGGATCCCATCAGAACTCCGCAGTTAAGCGTGCTTAGGCGAGAGTAGTACTAGGATGGGTGACCTCCTGGGAAGTCCTCGTGTTGCACTCGTGTTTTTGCTCTTTTGTTTTTCTTATTCGTTTTTTCTCTTTACCGCTTTTAACGTTAAGGCGTCCCTCGCTTGCACCGCACCGGTGGACCCACTAACGTGACTGCCGACATAACTTTTCACCTCTCTTGTTCAAGCAAGTGAACACCTTAACTGATTTCTTCGCGCTTAGGATTTCGGGTGCGATCATACCAGCACTAATGCACCGGATCCCATCAGAACTCCGCAGTTAAGCGTGCTTGGGCGATAGTAGTACTAGAATGGGTGACCTCCTGGGAAGTCCTCGTGTTGCACTCGTGTTTTTGCTCTTTTGTTTTTCTTATTCGTTTTTTCTCTTTAACGCTTTTAACGTTAAGGCGTCCCTCGCTTGCACCGCACCGGGGGACCCACTAACGTGGCTACCGACATAACTTTTCACCTCTCTTGTTCAAGCAAGTGAACACCTTAACTGATTTCTTCGCGCTTAGGATATCGGGTGCGATCATACCAGCACTAATGCACCGGATCCCATCAGAACTCCGCAGTTAAGCGTGCTTGGGCGAGAGTAGTACTAGGATGGGTGACCTCCTGGGAAGTCCTCGTGTTGCACTCGTGTTTTTGCTATTTTGTTTTTCTTATTCGTTTTTTCTCTTTACCGCTTTTAACGTTAAGGCGTCCCTCGCTTGCACCGCACCGGGGGACCCACTAACGTGACTGCCGACATAACTTTTCACCTCTCTTGTTCAAGCAAGTGAACACCTTAAGTGATTTCTTCGCGCTTAGGATATCGGGTGCGATCATACCAGCACTAATGCACCGGATCCCATCAGAACTCCGCAGCTAAGCGTGCTTGGGCGAGAGTCGTACTAGGATGGGTGACCTCCTGGGAAGTCCTCGTGTTGCACTCGTGTTTTTGCTATTTTGTTTTTCTTATTCGTTTTTTCTCTTTACCGCTTTTAACGTTAAGGCGTCCCTCGCTTGCACCGCACCGGTGGACCCACTAACGTGACTGCCGACATAATTTTTCACCTCTCTTGTTCAAGCAAGTGAACACCTTAAGTGATTTCTTTGCGCTTAGGATATCGGGTGCGATCATACCAGCACTAATGCACCGGATCCCATCAGAACTCCGCAGTTAAGCGTGCTTAGGCGAGAGTAGTACTAGGATGGGTGACCTCCTGGGAAGTCCTCGTGTTGCACTCGTGTTTTTGCTCTTTTGTTTTTCTTATTCATTTTTTCTCTTTACCGCTTTTAACGTTAAGGCGTCCCTCGCTTGCACCGCACCGGGGGACCCACTAACGTGACTGTCGACATAACTTTTCACCTCTCTTGTTCAAGCAAGTGAACACCTTAAGTGATTTCTTCGCGCTTAGGATTTCGGGTGCGATCATACCAGCACTAATGCACCGGATCCCATCAGAACTCCGCAGTTAAGCGTGCTTGGGCGATAGTAGTACTAGAATGGGTGACCTCCTGGGAAGTCCTCGTGTTGCACTCGTGTTTTTGCTCTTTTGTTTTTCTTATTCGTTTTTTCTCTTTACCGCTTTTAACGTTAAGGCGTCCCTCGCTTGCACCGCACCGGGGGACCCACTAACGTGGCTACCGACATAACTTTTCACCTCTCTTGTTCAAGCAAGTGAACACCTTAAGTGATTTCTTCGCGCTTAGGATTTCGGGTGCGATCATACCAGCACTAATGCACCGGATCCCATCAGAACTCCGCAGTTAAGCGTGCTTGGGCGAGAGTAGTACTAGGATGGGTGACCTCCTGGGAAGTCCTCGTGTTGCACTCGTGTTTTTGCTATTTTGTTTTTCTTATTCGTTTTTTCTCTTTACCG
Organism: Ficus hirta; assembly: GCA_038430175.1. NCBI lineage: Eukaryota > Viridiplantae > Streptophyta > Magnoliopsida > Rosales > Moraceae > Ficus > Ficus hirta. The sequence continues at coordinate 87,402 of JBBWSE010000020.1, read as the reverse complement.
CTTTTAACGTTAAGGCGTCCCTCGCTTGCACCGCACCGGGGGACCCACTAACGTGACTGCCGACATAACTTTTCACCTCTCTTGTTCAAGCAAGTGAACACCTTAACTGATTTCTTCGCGCTGAGGATATCGGGTGCGATCATACCAGCACTAATGCACTGGATCCCATCAGAACTCCGCAGTTAAGCGTGCTTGGGCGAGAGTAGTACTAGGATGGGTGACCTCCTGGGAAGTCCTCGTGTTGCACTCGTGTTTTTGCTATTTTGTTTTTCTTATTCGTTTTTTCTCTTTACCGCTTTTAACGTTAAGGCGTCCCTCGCTTGCACCGCACCGGTGGACCCACTAACGTGACTGCCGACATAACTTTTCACCTCTCTTGTTCAAGCAAGTGAACACCTTAAGTGATTTCTTTGCGCTTAGGATATCGGGTGCGATCATACCAGCACTAATGCACCGGATCCCATCAGAACTCCGCAGTTAAGCGTGCTTAGGCGAGAGTAGTACTAGGATGGGTGACCTCCTGGGAAGTCCTCGTGTTGCACTCGTGTTTTTGCTCTTTTGTTTTTCTTATTCATTTTTTCTCTTTACCGCTTTTAACGTTAAGGCGTCCCTCGCTTGCACCGCACCGGGGGACCCACTAACGTGACTGTCGACATAACTTTTCACCTCTCTTGTTCAAGCAAGTGAACACCTTAAGTGATTTCTTCGCGCTTAGGATTTCGGGTGCGATCATACCAGCACTAATGCACCGGATCCCATCAGAACTCCGCAGTTAAGCGTGCTTGGGCGAGAGTAGTACTAGGATGGGTGACCTCCCGGGAAGTCCTCGTGTTGCACTCGTGTTTTTGCTATTTTGTTTTTCTTATTCGTTTTTTCTCTTTACCGCTTTTAACGTTAAGGCGTCCCTCGCTTGCACCGCACCGGTGGACCCACTAACGTGACTGCCGACATAACTTTTCACCTCTCTTGTTCAAGCAAGTGAACACCTTAAGTGATTTCTTCGCGCTTAGGATATCGGGTGCGATCATACCAGCACTAATGCACCGGATCCCATCAGAACTCCGCAGTTAAGCGTGCTTGGGCGATAGTAGTACTAGAATGGGTGACCTGCTGGGAAGTCCTCGTGTTGCACTCGTGTTTTTGCTCTTTTGTTTTTCTTATTCGTTTTTTCTCTTTACCGCTTTTAACGTTAAGGCGTCCCTCGCTTGCACCGCACCGGGGGACCCACTAACGTGGCTACCGACATAACTTTTCACCTCTCTTGTTCAAGCAAGTGAACACCTTAACTGATTTCTTCGCGCTTAGGATATCGGGTGCGATCATACCAGCACTAATGCACCGGATCCCATCAGAACTCCGCAGTTAAGCGTGCTTGGGCGAGAGTAGTACTAGGATGGGTGACCTCCTGGGAAGTCCTCGTGTTGCACTCGTGTTTTTGCTCTTTTGTTTTTCTTATTCGTTTTTTCTCTTTACCGCTTTTAACGTTAAGGCGTCCCTCGCTTGCACCGCACCGGTGGACCCACTAACGTGACTGCCGACATAACTTTTCACCTCTCTTGTTCAAGCAAGTGAACACCTTAACTGATTTCTTCGCGCTTAGGATTTCGGGTGCGATCATACCAGCACTAATGCACCGGATCCCATCAGAACTCCGCAGTTAAGCGTGCTTGGGCGATAGTAGTACTAGAATGGGTGACCTGCTGGGAAGTCCTCGTGTTGCACTCGTGTTTTTGCTCTTTTGTTTTTCTTATTCGTTTTTTCTCTTTACCGCTTTTAACGTTAAGGCGTCCCTCGCTTGCACCGCACCGGGGGACCCACTAACGTGGCTACCGACATAACTTTTCACCTCTCTTGTTCAAGCAAGTGAACACCTTAAGTGATTTCTTCGCGCTTAGGATTTCGGGTGCGATCATACCAGCACTAATGCACCGGATCCCATCAGAACTCCGCAGTTAAGCGTGCTTGGGCGAGAGTAGTACTAGGATGGGTGACCTCCTGGGAAGTCCTCGTGTTGCACTCGTGTTTTTGCTATTTTGTTTTTCTTATTCGTTTTTTCTCTTTACCGCTTTTAACGTTAAGGCGTCCCTCGCTTGCACCGCACCGGGGGACCCACTAACGTGACTGCCGACATAACTTTTCACCTCTCTTGTTCAAGCAAGTGAACACCTTAACTGATTTCTTCGCGCTGAGGATATCGGGTGCGATCATACCAGCACTAATGCACTGGATCCCATCAGAACTCCGCAGTTAAGCGTGCTTGGGCGAGAGTAGTACTAGGATGGGTGACCTCCTGGGAAGTCCTCGTGTTGCACTCGTGTTTTTGCTATTTTGTTTTTCTTATTCGTTTTTTCTCTTTACCGCTTTTAACGTTAAGGCGTCCCTCGCTTGCACCGCACCGGTGGACCCACTAACGTGACTGCCGACATAACTTTTCACCTCTCTTGTTCAAGCAAGTGAACACCTTAAGTGATTTCTTTGCGCTTAGGATATCGGGTGCGATCATACCAGCACTAATGCACCGGATCCCATCAGAACTCCGCAGTTAAGCGTGCTTAGGCGAGAGTAGTACTAGGATGGGTGACCTCCTGGGAAGTCCTCGTGTTGCACTCGTGTTTTTGCTCTTTTGTTTTTCTTATTCATTTTTTCTCTTTACCGCTTTTAACGTTAAGGCGTCCCTCGCTTGCACCGCACCGGGGGACCCACTAACGTGACTGTCGACATAACTTTTCACCTCTCTTGTTCAAGCAAGTGAACACCTTAAGTGATTTCTTCGCGCTTAGGATTTCGGGTGCGATCATACCAGCACTAATGCACCGGATCCCATCAGAACTCCGCAGTTAAGCGTGCTTGGGCGAGAGTAGTACTAGGATGGGTGACCTCCCGGGAAGTCCTCGTGTTGCACTCGTGTTTTTGCTATTTTGTTTTTCTTATTCGTTTTTTCTCTTTACCGCTTTTAACGTTAAGGCGTCCCTCGCTTGCACCGCACCGGTGGACCCACTAACGTGACTGCCGACATAACTTTTCACCTCTCTTGTTCAAGCAAGTGAACACCTTAAGTGATTTCTTCGCGCTTAGGATATCGGGTGCGATCATACCAGCACTAATGCACCGGATCCCATCAGAACTCCGCAGTTAAGCGTGCTTGGGCGATAGTAGTACTAGAATGGGTGACCTGCTGGGAAGTCCTCGTGTTGCACTCGTGTTTTTGCTCTTTTGTTTTTCTTATTCGTTTTTTCTCTTTACCGCTTTTAACGTTAAGGCGTCCCTCGCTTGCACCGCACCGGGGGACCCACTAACGTGGCTACCGACATAACTTTTCACCTCTCTTGTTCAAGCAAGTGAACACCTTAACTGATTTCTTCGCGCTTAGGATATCGGGTGCGATCATACCAGCACTAATGCACCGGATCCCATCAGAACTCCGCAGTTAAGCGTGCTTGGGCGAGAGTAGTACTAGGATGGGTGACCTCCTGGGAAGTCCTCGTGTTGCACTCGTGTTTTTGCTCTTTTGTTTTTCTTATTCGTTTTTTCTCTTTACCGCTTTTAACGTTAAGGCGTCCCTCGCTTGCACCGCACCGGTGGACCCACTAACGTGACTGCCGACATAACTTTTCACCTCTCTTGTTCAAGCAAGTGAACACCTTAAGTGATTTCTTCGCGCTTAGGATATCGGGTGCGATCATACCAGCACTAATGCACCGGATCCCATCAGAACTCCGCAGTTAAGCGTGCTTGGGCGAGAGTAGTACTAGGATGGGTGACCTCCTGGGAAGTCCTCGTGTTGCACTCGTGTTTTTGCTCTTTTGTTTTTCTTATTCGTTTTTTCTCTTTACCGCTTTTAACGTTAAGGCGTCCCTCGCTTGCACCGCACCGGTGGACCCACTAACGTGACTGCCGACATAACTTTTCACCTCTCTTGTTCAAGCAAGTGAACACCTTAACTGATTTCTTCGCGCTTAGGATTTCGGGTGCGATCATACCAGCACTAATGCACCGGATCCCATCAGAACTCCGCAGTTAAGCGTGCTTGGGCGATAGTAGTACTAGAATGGGTGACCTGCTGGGAAGTCCTCGTGTTGCACTCGTGTTTTTGCTCTTTTGTTTTTCTTATTCGTTTTTTCTCTTTACCGCTTTTAACGTTAAGGCGTCCCTCGCTTGCACCGCACCGGGGGACCCACTAACGTGGCTACCGACATAACTTTTCACCTCTCTTGTTCAAGCAAGTGAACACCTTAACTGATTTCTTCGCGCTTAGGATATCGGGTGCGATCATACCAGCACTAATGCACCGGATCCCATCAGAACTCCGCAGTTAAGCGTGCTTGGGCGAGAGTAGTACTAGGATGGGTGACCTCCTGGGAAGTCCTCGTGTTGCACTCGTGTTTTTGCTCTTTTGTTTTTCTTATTCGTTTTTTCTCTTTACCGCTTTTAACGTTAAGGCGTCCCTCGCTTGCACCGCACCGGTGGACCCACTAACGTGACTGCCGACATAACTTTTCACCTCTCTTGTTCAAGCAAGTGAACACCTTAAGTGATTTCTTCGCGCTTAGGATATCGGGTGCGATCATACCAGCACTAATGCACCGGATCCCATCAGAACTCCGCAGTTAAGCGTGCTTGGGCGAGAGTAGTACTAGGATGGGTGACCTCCTGGGAAGTCCTCGTGTTGCACTCGTGTTTTTGCTCTTTTGTTTTTCTTATTCGTTTTTTCTCTTTACCGCTTTTAACGTTAAGGCGTCCCTCGCTTGCACCGCACCGGTGGACCCACTAACGTGACTGCCGACATAACTTTTCACCTCTCTTGTTCAAGCAAGTGAACACCTTAACTGATTTCTTCGCGCTTAGGATTTCGGGTGCGATCATACCAGCACTAATGCACCGGATCCCATCAGAACTCCGCAGTTAAGCGTGCTTGGGCGATAGTAGTACTAGAATGGGTGACCTCCTGGGAAGTCCTCGTGTTGCACTCGTGTTTTTGCTCTTTTGTTTTTCTTATTCGTTTTTTCTCTTTACCGCTTTTAACGTTAAGGCGTCCCTCGCTTGCACCGCACCGGGGGACCCACTAACGTGGCTACCGACATAACTTTTCACCTCTCTTGTTCAAGCAAGTGAACACCTTAACTGATTTCTTCGCGCTTAGGATATCGGGTGCGATCATACCAGCACTAATGCACCGGATCCCATCAGAACTCCGCAGTTAAGCGTGCTTGGGCGAGAGTAGTACTAGGATGGGTGACCTCCTGGGAAGTCCTCGTGTTGCACTCGTGTTTTTGCTCTTTTGTTTTTCTTATTCGTTTTTTCTCTTTACCGCCTTTAACGTTAAGGCGTCCCTCGCTTGCACCGCACCGGGGGACCCACTAACGTGACTGCCGACATAACTTTTCACCTCTCTTGTTCAAGCAAGTGAACACCTTAAGTGATTTCTTCGCGCTTAGGATATCGGGTGCGATCATACCAGCACTAATGCACCGGATCCCATCAGAACTCCGCAGTTAAGCGTGCTTGGGCGAGAGTAGTACTAGGATGGGTGACCTCCTGGGAAGTCCTCGTGTTGCACTCGTGTTTTTGCTATTTTGTTTTTCTTATTCGTTTTTTCTCTTTACCGCTTTTAACGTTAAGGCGTCCCTCGCTTGCACCGCACCGGTGGACCCACTAACGTGACTGCCGACATAACTTTTCACCTCTCTTGTTCAAGCAAGTGAACACCTTAAGTGATTTCTTTGCGCTTAGGATATTGGGTGCGATCATACCAGCACTAATGCACCGGATCCCATCAGAACTCCGCAGTTAAGCGTGCTTAGGCGAGAGTAGTACTAGGATGGGTGACCTCCTGGGAAGTCCTCGTGTTGCACTCGTGTTTTTGCTCTTTTGTTTTTCTTATTCATTTTTTCTCTTTACCGCTTTTAACGTTAAGGCGTCCCTCGCTTGCACCGCACCGGGGGACCCACTAACGTGACTGTCGACATAACTTTTCACCTCTCTTGTTCAAGCAAGTGAACACCTTAAGTGATTTCTTCGCGCTTAGGATTTCGGGTGCGATCATACCAGCACTAATGCACCGGATCCCATCAGAACTCCGCAGTTAAGCGTGCTTGGGCGAGAGTAGTACTAGGATGGGTGACCTCCTGGGAAGTCCTCGTGTTGCACTCGTGTTTTTGCTATTTTGTTTTTCTTATTCGTTTTTTCTCTTTACCGCTTTTAACGTTAAGGCGTCCCTCGCTTGCACCGCACCGGTGGACCCACTAACGTGACTGCCGACATAACTTTTCACCTCTCTTGTTCAAGCAAGTGAACACCTTAAGTGATTTCTTCGCGCTTAGGATATCGGGTGCGATCATACCAGCACTAATGCACCGGATCCCATCAGAACTCCGCAGTTAAGCGTGCTTAGGCGAGAGTAGTACTAGGATGGGTGACCTCCTGGGAAGTCCTCGTGTTGTACTCGTGTTTTTGCTCTTTTGTTTTTCTTACTCATTTTTTCTCTTTACCGCTTTTAACGTTAAGGCGTCCCTCGCTTGCACCGCACCGGGGGACCCACTAACGTGACTGTCGACATAACTTTTCACCTCTCTTGTTCAAGCAAGTGAACACCTTAACTGATTTCTTCGCGCTTAGGATTTCGGGTGCGATCATACCAGCACTAATGCACCGGATCCCATCAGAACTCCGCAGTTAAGCGTGCTTGGGCGAGAGTAGTACTAGGATGGGTGACCTCCTGGGAAGTCCTCGTGTTGCACTCGTGTTTTGGCTCTTTTGTTTTTCTTATTCGTTTTTTCTCTTTACCGCTTTTAACGTTAAGGCGTCCCTCGCTTGCACCGCACCGGTGGACCCACTAACGTGACTGCCGACATAACTTTTCACCTCTCTTGTTCAAGCAAGTGAACACCTTAAGTGATTTCTTCGCGCTTAGGATATCGGGTGCGTTCATACCAGCACTAATGCACCGGATCCCATCAGAACTCCGCAGTTAAGCGTGCTTGGGCGAGAGTAGTACTAGGATGGGTGACCTCCTGGGAAGTCCTCGTGTTGCACTCGTGTTTTTGCTCTTTTGTTTTTCTTATTCGTTTTTTCTCTTTACCGCTTTTAACGTTAAGGCGTCCCTCGCTTGCACCGCACCGGTGGACCCACTAACGTGACTGCCGACATAACTTTTCACCTCTCTTGTTCAAGCAAGTGAACACCTTAAGTGATTTCTTCGCGCTTAGGATATCGGGTGCGATCATACCAGCACTAATGCACCGGATCCCATCAGAACTCCGCAGTTAAGCGTGCTGGGGCGAGAGTAGTACTAGGATGGGTGACCTCCTGGGAAGTCCTCGTGTTGCACTCGTGTTTTTGCTCTTTTGTTTTTCTTATTCGTTTTTTCTCTTTACCGCTTTTAACGTTAAGGCGTCCCTCGCTTGCACCGCACCGGTGGACCCACTAACGTGACTGCCGACATAACTTTTCACCTCTCTTGTTCAAGCAAGTGAACACCTTAACTGATTTCGACGCGCTTAGGATTTCGGGTGCGATCATACCAGCACTAATGCACCGGATCCCATCAGAACTCCGCAGTTAAGCGTGCTTGGGCGAGAGTAGTACTAGAATGGGTGACCTCCTGGGACCGCACCGTCCTGATTTCTAACGTGACTGCACTCGTGTTTTTGCTCTTTTGTTTTTCTTATTCGTTTTTTCTCTTTACCGCTTTTAACGTTAAGGCGTCCCTCGCTTGCACCGCACCGGTGGACCCACTAACGTGACTGCCGACATAACTTTTCACCTCTCTTGTTCAAGCAAGTGAACACCTTAAGTGATTTCTTCGCGCTTAGGATATCGGGTGCGATCATACCAGCACTAATGCACCGGATCCCATCAGAACTCCGCAGTTAAGCGTGCTTGGGCGATAGTAGTACTAGAATGGGTGACCTCCTGGGAAGTCCTCGTGTTGCACTCGTGTTTTTGCTCTTTTGTTTTTCTTATTCGTTTTTTCTCTTTACCGCTTTTAACGTTAAGGCGTCCCTCGCTTGCACCGCACCGGGGGACCCACTAACGTGGCTACCGACATAACTTTTCACCTCTCTTGTTCAAGCAAGTGAACACCTTAACTGATTTCTTCGCGCTTAGGATATCGGGTGCGATCATACCAGCACTAATGCACCGGATCCCATCAGAACTCCGCAGTTAAGCGTGCTTGGGCGAGAGTAGTACTAGGATGGGTGACCTCCTGGGAAGTCCTCGTGTTGCACTCGTTTTTGCTCTTTTGTTTTTCTTATTCGTTTTTTCTCTTTACCGCTTTTAACGTTAAGGCGTCCCTCGCTTGCACCGCACCGGGGGACCCACTAACGTGACTGCCGACATAACTTTTCACCTCTCTTGTTCAAGCAAGTGAACACCTTAAGTGATTTCTTCGCGCTTAGGATATCGGGTGCGATCATACCAGCACTAATGCACCGGATCCCATCAGAACTCCGCAGTTAAGCGTGCTTGGGCGAGAGTAGTACTAGGATGGGTGACCTCCTGGGAAGTCCTCGTGTTGCACTCGTGTTTTTGCTATTTTGTTTTTCTTATTCGTTTTTTCTCTTTACCGCTTTTAACGTTAAGGCGTCCCTCGCTTGCACCGCACCGGTGGACCCACTAACGTGACTGCCGACATAACTTTTCACCTCTCTTGTTCAAGCAAGTGAACACCTTAAGTGATTTCTTCGCGCTTAGGATATCGGGTGCGATCATACCAGCACTAATGCACCGGATCCCATCAGAACTCCGCAGTTAAGCGTGCTTGGGCGATAGTAGTACTAGAATGGGTGACCTCCTGGGAAGTCCTCGTGTTGCACTCGTGTTTTTGCTCTTTTGTTTTTCTTATTCGTTTTTTCTCTTTACCGCTTTTAACGTTAAGGCGTCCCTCGCTTGCACCGCACCGGGGGACCCACTAACGTGGCTACCGACATAACTTTTCACCTCTCTTGTTCAAGCAAGTGAACACCTTAACTGATTTCTTCGCGCTTAGGATATCGGGTGCGATCATACCAGCACTAATGCACCGGATCCCATCAGAACTCCGCAGTTAAGCGTGCTTGGGCGAGAGTAGTACTAGGATGGGTGACCTCCTGGGAAGTCCTCGTGTTGCACTCGTTTTTGCTCTTTTGTTTTTCTTATTCGTTTTTTCTCTTTACCGCTTTTAACGTTAAGGCGTCCCTCGCTTGCACCGCACCGGGGGACCCACTAACGTGACTGCCGACATAACTTTTCACCTCTCTTGTTCAAGCAAGTGAACACCTTAAGTGATTTCTTCGCGCTTAGGATATCGGGTGCGATCATACCAGCACTAATGCACCGGATCCCATCAGAACTCCGCAGTTAAGCGTGCTTGGGCGAGAGTAGTACTAGGATGGGTGACCTCCTGGGAAGTCCTCGTGTTGCACTCGTGTTTTTGCTATTTTGTTTTTCTTATTCGTTTTTTCTCTTTACCGCTTTTAACGTTAAGGCGTCCCTCGCTTGCACCGCACCGGTGGACCCACTAACGTGACTGCCGACATAACTTTTCACCTCTCTTGTTCAAGCAAGTGAACACCTTAAGTGATTTCTTCGCGCTTAGGATATCGGGTGCGATCATACCAGCACTAATGCACCGGATCCCATCAGAACTCCGCAGTTAAGCGTGCTTAGGCGAGAGTAGTACTAGGATGGGTGACCTCCTGGGAAGTCCTCGTGTTGCACTCGTGTTTTTGCTCTTTTGTTTTTCTTATTCGTTTTTTCTCTTTACCGCTTTTAACGTTAAGGCGTCCCTCGCTTGCACCGCACCGGTGGACCCACTAACGTGACTGCCGACATAACTTTTCACCTCTCTTGTTCAAGCAAGTGAACACCTTAACTGATTTCTTCGCGCTTAGGATTTCGGGTGCGATCATACCAGCACTAATGCACCGGATCCCATCAGAACTCCGCAGTTAAGCGTGCTTGGGCGATAGTAGTACTAGAATGGGTGACCTCCTGGGAAGTCCTCGTGTTGCACTCGTGTTTTTGCTCTTTTGTTTTTCTTATTCGTTTTTTCTCTTTACCGCTTTTAACGTTAAGGCGTCCCTCGCTTGCACCGCACCGGGGGACCCACTAACGTGGGTACCGACATAACTTTTCACCTCTCTTGTTCAAGCAAGTGAACACCTTAACTGATTTCTTCGCGCTTAGGATATCGGGTGCGATCATACCAGCACTAATGCACCGGATCCCATCAGAACTCCGCAGTTAAGCGTGCTTGGGCGAGAGTAGTACTAGGATGGGTGACCTCCTGGGAAGTCCTCGTGTTGCACTCGTGTTTTTGCTCTTTTGTTTTTCTTATTCGTTTTTTCTCTTTACCGCTTTTAACGTTAAGGCGTCCCTCGCTTGCACCGCACCGGGGGACCCACTAACGTGACTGCCGACATAACTTTTCACCTCTCTTGTTCAAGCAAGTGAACACCTTAAGTGATTTCTTCGCGCTTAGGATATCGGGTGCGATCATACCAGCACTAATGCACCGGATCCCATCAGAACTCCGCAGTTAAGCGTGCTTGGGCGAGAGTAGTACTAGGATGGGTGACCTCCTGGGAAGTCCTCGTGTTGCACTCGTGTTTTTGCTATTTTGTTTTTTCTTATTCGTTTTTTCTCTTTACCGCTTTTAACGTTAAGGCGTCCCTCGCTTGCACCGCACCGGTGGACCCACTAACGTGACTGCCGACATAACTTTTCACCTCTCTTGTTCAAGCAAGTGAACACCTTAAGTGATTTCTTTGCGCTTAGGATATCGGGAGCGATCATACCAGCACTAATGCACCGGATCCCATCAGAACTCCGCAGTTAAGCGTGCTTAGGCGAGAGTAGTACTAGGATGGGTGACCTCCTGGGAAGTCCTCGTGTTGCACTCGTGTTTTTGCTCTTTTGTTTTTCTTATTCTTTTTTTCTCTTTACCGCTTTTAACGTTAAGGCGTCCCTCGCTTGCACCGCACCGGGGGACCCACTAACGTGACTGTCGACATAACTTTTCACCTCTCTTGTTCAAGCAAGTGAACACCTTAAGTGATTTCTTCGCGCTTAGGATTTCGGGTGCGATCATACCAGCACTAATGCACCGGATCCCATCAGAACTCCGCAGTTAAGCGTGCTTGGGCGAGAGTAGTACTAGGATGGGTGACCTCCTGGGAAGTCCTCGTGTTGCACTCGTGTTTTTGCTATTTTGTTTTTCTTATTCGTTTTTTCTCTTTACCGCTTTTAACGTTAAGGCGTCCCTCGCTTGCACCGCACCGGTGGACCCACTAACGTGACTGCCGACATAACTTTTCACCTCTCTTGTTCAAGCAAGTGAACACCTTAAGTGATTTCTTCGCGCTTAGGATATCGGGTGCGATCATACCAGCACTAATGCACCGGATCCCACCAGAACTCCGCAGTTAAGCGTGCTTAGGCGAGAGTAGTACTAGGATGGGTGACCTCCTGGGAAGTCCTCGTGTTGTACTCGTGTTTTTGCTCTTTTGTTTTTCTTATTCATTTTTTCTCTTTACCGCTTTTAACGTTAAGGCGTCCCTCGCTTGCACCGCACCGGGGGACCCACTAACGTGACTGTCGACATAACTTTTCACCTCTCTTGTTCAAGCAAGTGAACACCTTAACTGATTTCTTCGCGCTTAGGATTTCGGGTGCGATCATACCAGCACTAATGCACCGGATCCCATCAGAACTCCGCAGTTAAGCGTGCTTGGGAGAGAGTAGTACTAGGATGGGTGACCTCCTGGGAAGTCCTCGTGTTGCACTCGTGTTTTGGCTCTTTTGTTTTTCTTATTCGTTTTTTCTCTTTACCGCTTTTAACGTTAAGGCGTCCCTCGCTTGCACCGCACCGGTGGACCCACTAACGTGACTGCCGACATAACTTTTCACCTCTCTTGTTCAAGCAAGTGAACACCTTAAGTGATTTCTTCGCGCTTAGGATATCGGGTGCGTTCATACCAGCACTAATGCACCGGATCCCATCAGAACTCCGCAGTTAAGCGTGCTTGGGCGAGAGTAGTACTAGGATGGGTGACCTCCTGGGAAGTCCTCGTGTTGCACCCGTGTTTTTGCTCTTTTGTTTTTCTTATTCGTTTTTTCTCTTTACCGCTTTTAACGTTAAGGCGTCCCTCGCTTGCACCGCACCGGTGGACCCACTAACGTGACTGCCGACATAACTTTTCACCTCTCTTGTTCAAGCAAGTGAACACCTTAAGTGATTTCTTCGCGCTTAGGATATCGGGTGCGATCATACCAGCACTAATGCACCGGATCCCATCAGAACTCCGCAGTTAAGCGTGCTTGGGCGAGAGTAGTACTAGGATGGGTGACCTCCTGGGAAGTCCTCGTGTTGCACTCGTGTTTTTGCTCTTTTCTTTTTCTTATTCGTTTTTTCTCTTTACCGCTTTTAACGTTAAGGCGTCCCTCGCTTGCACCGCACCGGTGGACCCACTAACGTGACTGCCGACATAACTTTTCACCTCTCTTGTTCAAGCAAGTGAACACCTTAACTGATTTCTTCGCGCTTAGGATTTCGGGTGCGATCATACCAGCACTAATGCACCGGATCCCATCAGAACTCCGCAGTTAAGCGTGCTTGGGCGAGAGTAGTACTAGAATGGGTGACCTCCTGAGAAGTCCTCGTGTTGCACTCGTGTTTTTGCTCTTTTGTTTTTCTTATTCGTTTTTTCTCTTTACCGCTTTTAACGTTAAGGCGTCCCTCGCTTGCACCGCACCGGGGGACCCACTAACGTGGCTGCCGACATAACTTTTCACCTCTCTTGTTCAAGCAAGTGAACACCTTAACTGATTTCTTCGCGCTTAGGATATCGGGTGCGATCATACCAGCACTAATGCACCGGATCCCATCAGAACTCCGCAGTTAAGCGTGCTTGGGGGAGAGTAGTACTAGGATGGGTGACCTCCTGGGAAGTCCTCGTGTTGCACTCGTGTTTTTGCTCTTTTGTTTTTCTTATTCGTTTTTTCTCTTTACCGCTTTTAACGTTAAGGCGTCCCTCGCTTGCACCGCACCGGGGGACCCACTAACGTGACTGCCGACATAACTTTTCACCTCTCTTGTTCAAGCAAGTGAACACCTTAAGTGATTTCTTCGCGCTTAGAATATCGGGTGCGATCATACCAGCACTAATGCACCGGATCCCATCAGAACTCCGCAGTTAAGCGTGCTTAGGCGAGAGTAGTACTAGGATGGGTGACCTCCTGGGAAGTCCTCGTGTTGCACTCGTGTTTTTGCTCTTTTGTTTTTCTTATTCGTTTTTTCTCTTTACCGCTTTTAACGTTAAGGCGTCCCTCGCTTGCACCGCACCGGTGGACCCACTAACGTGACTGCCGACATAACTTTTCACCTCTCTTGTTCAAGCAAGTGAACACCTTAACTGATTTCTTCGCGCTTAGGATTTCGGGTGCGATCATACCAGCACTAATGCACCGGATCCCATCAGAACTCCGCAGTTAAGCGTGCTTGGGCGATAGTAGTACTAGAATGGGTGACCTCCTGGGAAGTCCTCGTGTTGCACTCGTGTTTTTGCTCTTTTGTTTTTCTTATTCGTTTTTTCTCTTTACCGCTTTTAACGTTAAGGCGTCCCTCGCTTGCACCGCACCGGGGGACCCACTAACGTGGCTACCGACATAACTTTTCACCTCTCTTGTTCAAGCAAGTGAACACCTTAACTGATTTCTTCGCGCTTAGGATATCGGGTGCGATCATACAAGCACTAATGCACCGGATCCCATCAGAACTCCGCAGTTAAGCGTGCTTGGGCGAGAGTAGTACTAGGATGGGTGACCTCCTGGGAAGTCCTCGTGTTGCACTCGTGTTTTTGCTCTTTTGTTTTTCTTATTCGTTTTTTCTCTTTACCGCTTTTAACGTTAAGGCGTCCCTCGCTTGCACCGCACCGGGGGACCCACTAACGTGGCTGCCGACATAACTTTTCACCTCTCTTGTTCAAGCAAGTGAACACCTTAACTGATTTCTTCGCGCTTAGGATATCGGGTGCGATCATACCAGCACTAATGCACCGGATCCCATCAGAACTCCGCAGTTAAGCGTGCTTGGGGGAGAGTAGTACTAGGATGGGTGACCTCCTGGGAAGTCCTCGTGTTGCACTCGTGTTTTTGCTCTTTTGTTTTTCTTATTCGTTTTTTCTCTTTACCGCTTTTAACGTTAAGGCGTCCCTCGCTTGCACCGCACCGGTGGACCCACTAACGTGACTGCCGACATAACTTTTCACCTCTCTTGTTCAAGCAAGTGAACACCTTAAGTGATTTCTTCGCGCTTAGAATATCGGGTGCGATCATACCAGCACTAATGCACCGGATCCCATCAGAACTCCGCAGTTAAGCGTGCTTAGGCGAGAGTAGTACTAGGATGGGTGACCTCCTGGGAAGTCCTCGTGTTGCACTCGTGTTTTTGCTCTTTTGTTTTTCTTATTCATTTTTTCTCTTTACCGCTTTTAACGTTAAGGCGTCCCTCGCTTGCACCGCACCGGTGGACCCACTAACGTGACTGCCGACATAACTTTTCACCTCTCTTGTTCAAGCAAGTGAACACCTTAACTGATTTCTTCGCGCTTAGGATTTCGGGTGCGATCATACCAGCACTAATGCACCGGATCCCATCAGAACTCCGCAGTTAAGCGTGCTTGGGCGATAGTAGTACTAGAATGGGTGACCTCCTGGGAAGTCCTCGTGTTGCACTCGTGTTTTTGCTCTTTTGTTTTTCTTATTCGTTTTTTCTCTTTACCGCTTTTAACGTTAAGGCGTCCCTCGCTTGCACCGCACCGGGGGACCCACTAACGTGGCTACCGACATAACTTTTCACCTCTCTTGTTCAAGCAAGTGAACACCTTAACTGATTTCTTCGCGCTTAGGATATCGGGTGCGATCATACCAGCACTAATGCACCGGATCCCATCAGAACTCCGCAGTTAAGCGTGCTTGGGCGAGAGTAGTACTAGGATGGGTGACCTCCTGGGAAGTCCTCGTGTTGCACTCGTGTTTTTGCTCTTTTGTTTTTCTTATTCGTTTTTTCTCTTTACCGCTTTTAACGTTAAGGCGTCCCTCGCTTGCACCGCATCGGGGGACCCACTAACGTGACTGCCGACATAACTTTTCACCTCTCTTGTTCAAGCAAGTGAACACCTTAAGTGATTTCTTCGCGCTTAGGATATCGGGTGCGATCATACCAGCACTAATGCACCGGATCCCATCAGAACTCCGCAGTTAAGCGTGCTTGGGCGAGAGTAGTACTAGGATGGGTGACCTCCTGGGAAGTCCTCGTGTTGCACTCGTGTTTTTGCTATTTTGTTTTTCTTATTCGTTTTTTCTCTTTACCGCTTTTAACGTTAAGGCGTCCCTCGCTTGCACCGCACCGGTGGACCCACTAACGTGACTGCCGACATAACTTTTCACCTCTCTTGTTCAAGCAAGTGAACACCTTAAGTGATTTCTTCGCGCTTAGGATATCGGGTGCGATCATACCAGCACTAATGCACCGGATCCCATCAGAACTCCGCAGTTAAGCGTGCTTAGGCGAGAGTAGTACTAGGATGGGTGACCTCCTGGGAAGTCCTCGTGTTGCACTCGTGTTTTTGCTCTTTTGTTTTTCTTATTCATTTTTTCTCTTTACCGCTTTTAACGTTAAGGCGTCCCTCGCTTGCACCGCACCGGGGGACCCACTAACGTGACTGTCGACATAACTTTTCACCTCTCTTGTTCAAGCAAGTGAACACCTTAACTGATTTCTTCGCGCTTAGGATTTCGGGTGCGATCATACCAGCACTAATGCACCGGATCCCATCAGAACTCCGCAGTTAAGCGTGCTTGGGCGAGAGTAGTACTAGGATGGGTGACCTCCTGGGAAGTCCTCGTGTTGCACTCGTGTTTTTGCTCTTTTGTTTTTCTTATTCGTTTTTTCTCTTTACCGCTTTTAACGTTAAGGCGTCCCTCGCTTGCACCGCACCGGTGGACCCACTAACGTGACTGCCGACATAACTTTTCACCTCTCTTGTTCAAGCAAGTGAACACCTTAAGTGATTTCTTCGCGCTTAGGATATCGGGTGCGTTCATACCAGCACTAATGCACCGGATCCCATCAGAACTCCGCAGTTAAGCGTGCTTGGGCGAGAGTAGTACTAGGATGGGTGACCTCCTGGGAAGTCCTCGTGTTGCACTCGTGTTTTTGCTCTTTTGTTTTTCTTATTCGTTTTTTCTCTTTACCGCTTTTAACGTTAAGACGTCCCTCGCTTGCACCGCACCGGTGGACCCACTAACGTGACTGCCGACATAACTTTTCACCTCTCTTGTTCAAGCAAGTGAACACCTTAAGTGATTTCTTCGCGCTTAGGATATCGGGTGCGATCATACCAGCACTAATGCACCGGATCCCATCAGAACTCCGCAGTTAAGCGTGCTTGGGCGAGAGTAGTACTAGGATGGGTGACCTCCTGGGAAGTCCTCGTGTTGCACTCGTGTTTTTGCTCTTTTGTTTTTCTTATTCGTTTTTTCTCTTTACCGCTTTTAACGTTAAGGCGTCCCTCGCTTGCACCGCACCGGTGGACCCACTAACGTGACTGCCGACATAACTTTTCACCTCTCTTGTTCAAGCAAGTGAACACCTTAACTGATTTCTTCGCGCTTAGGATTTCGGGTGCGATCATACCAGCACTAATGCACCGGATCCCATCAGAACTCCGCAGTTAAGCGTGCTTGGGCGAGAGTAGTACTAGAATGGGTGACCTCCTGGGACCGCACCGTCCTGATTTCTAACGTGACTGCACTCGTGTTTTTGCTCTTTTGTTTTTCTTATTCGTTTTTTCTCTTTACCGCTTTTAACGTTAAGGCGTCCCTCGCTTGCACCGCACCGGTGGACCCACTAACGTGACTGCCGACATAACTTTTCACCTCTCTTGTTCAAGCAAGTGAACACCTTAACTGATTTCTTCGTGCTTAGGATTTCGGGTGCGATCATACCAGCACTAATGCACCGGATCCCATCAGAACTCCACAGTTAAGCGTGCTTGGGCGAGAGTAGTACTAGGATGGGTGACCTCCTGGGAAGTCCTCGTGTTGCACTCGTGTTTTTGCTCTTTTGTTTTTCTTATTCGTTTTTTCTCTTTACCGCTTTTAACGTTAAGGCGTCCCTCGCTTGCACCGCACCGGGGGACCCACTAACGTGACTGCCGACATAACTTTTCACCTCTCTTGTTCAAGCAAGTGAACACCTTAAGTGATTTCTTCGCGCTTAGGATATCGGGTGCGATCATACCAGCACTAATGCACCGGATCCCATCAGAACTCCGCAATTAAGCGTGCTTGGGCGAGAGTAGTACTAGGATGGGTGACCTCCTGGGAAGTCCTCGTGTTGCACTCGTGTTTTTGCTATTTTGTTTTTCTTATTCGTTTTTTCTCTTTACCGCTTTTAACGTTAAGGCGTCCCTCGCTTGCACCGCACCGGTGGACCCACTAACGTGACTGCCGACATAACTTTTCACCTCTCTTGTTCAAGCAAGTGAACACCTTAAGTGATTTCTTCGCGCTTAGGATATCGGGTGTGATCATACCAGCACTAATGCACCGGATCCCATCAGAACTCCGCAGTTAAGCGTGCTTAGGCGAGAGTAGTACTAGGATGGGTGACCTCCTGGGAAGTCCTCGTGTTGCACTCGTGTTTTTGCTCTTTTGTTTTTCTTATTCATTTTTTCTCTTTACCGCTTTTAACGTTAAGGCGTCCCTCGCTTGCACCGCACCGGGGGACCCACTAACGTGACTGTCGACATAACTTTTCACCTCTCTTGTTCAAGCAAGTGAACACCTTAACTGATTTCTTCGCGCTTAGGATTTCGGGTGCGATCATACCAGCACTAATGCACCGGATCCCATCAGAACTCCGCAGTTAAGCGTGCTTGGGCGAGAGTAGTACTAGGATGGGTGACCTCCTGGGAAGTCCTCGTGTTGCACTCGTGTTTTTGCTCTTTTGTTTTTCTTATTCGTTTTTTCTCTTTACCGCTTTTAACGTTAAGGCGTCCCTCGCTTGCACCGCACCGGGGGACCCACTAACGTGACTGCCGACATAACTTTTCACCTCTCTTGTTCAAGCAAGTGAAGACCTTAAGTGATTTCTTCGCGCTTAGGATATCGGGTGCAATCATACCAGCACTAATGCACCGGATCCCATCAGAACTCCGCAGTTAAGCGTGCTTGGGCGAGAGTAGTACTAGGATGGGTGACCTCCTGGGAAGTCCTCGTGTTGCACTCGTGTTTTTGCTATTTTGTTTTTCTTATTCGTTTTTTCTCTTTACCGCTTTTAACGTTAAGGCGTCCCTCGCTTGCACCGCACCGGTGGACCCACTAACGTGACTGCCGACATAACTTTTCACCTCTCTTGTTCAAGCAAGTGAACACCTTAAGTGATTTCTTCGCGCTTAGGATATCGGGTGCGATCATACCAGCACTAATGCACCGGATCCCATCAGAACTCCGCAGTTAAGCGTGCTTAGGCGAGAGTAGTACTAGGATGGGTGACCTCCTGGGAAGTCCTCGTGTTGCACTCGTGTTTTTGCTCTTTTGTTTTTCTTATTCATTTTTTCTCTTTACCGCTTTTAACGTTAAGGCGTCCCTCGCTTGCACCGCACCGGGGGACCCACTAACGTGACTGTCGACATAACTTTTCACCTCTCTTGTTCAAGCAAGTGAACACCTTAACTGATTTCTTCGCGCTTAGGATTTCGGGTGCGATCATACCAGCACTAATGCACCGGATCCCATCAGAACTCCGCAGTTAAGCGTGCTTGGGCGAGAGTAGTACTAGGATGGGTGACCTCCTAGGAAGTCCTCGTGTTGCACTCGTGTTTTTGCTATTTTGTTTTTCTTATTCGTTTTTTCTCTTTACCGCTTTTAACGTTAAGGCGTCCCTCGCTTGCACCGCACCGGTGGACCCACTAACGTGACTGCCGACATAACTTTTCACCTCTCTTGTTCAAGCAAGTGAACACCTTAAGTGATTTCTTCGCGCTTAGGATATCGGGTGCGATCATACCAGCACTAATGCACCGGATCCCATCAGAACTCCGCAGTTAAGCGTGCTTAGGCGAGAGTAGTACTAGGATGGGTGACCTCCTGGGAAGTCCTCGTGTTGCACTCGTGTTTTTGCTCTTTTGTTTTTCTTATTCATTTTTTCTCTTTACCGCTTTTAACGTTAAGGCGTCCCTCGCTTGCACCGCACCGGGGGACCCACTAACGTGACTGTCGACATAACTTTTCACCTCTCTTGTTCAAGCAAGTGAACACCTTAACTGATTTCTTCGCGCTTAGGATTTCGGGTGCGATCATACCAGCACTAATGCACCGGATCCCATCAGAACTCCGCAGTTAAGCGTGCTTGGGCAAGAGTAGTACTAGGATGGGTGACCTCCTGGGAAGTCCTCGTGTTGCACTCGTGTTTTTGCTCTTTTGTTTTTCTTATTCGTTTTTTCTCTTTACCGCTTTTAACGTTAAGGCGTCCCTCGCTTGCACCGCACCGGGGGACCCACTAACGTGACTGCCGACATAACTTTTCACCTCTCTTGTTCAAGCAAGTGAACACCTTAAGTGATTTCTTCGCGCTTAGGATATCGGGTGCGATCATACCAGCACTAATGCACCGGATCCCATAAGAACTCCGCAGTTAAGCGTGCTTGGGCGAGAGTAGTACTAGGATGGGTGACCTCCTGGGAAGTCCTCGTGTTGCACTCGTGTTTTTGCTATTTTGTTTTTCTTATTCGTTTTTTCTCTTTACCGCTTTTAACGTTAAGGCGTCCCTCGCTTGCACCGCACCGGTGGACCCACTAACGTGACTGCCGACATAACTTTTCAACTCTCTTGTTCAAGCAAGTGAACACCTTAAGTGATTTCTTCGCACTTAGGATATCGGGTGCGATCATACCAGCACTAATGCACCGGATCCCATCAGAACTCCGCAGTTAAGCGTGCTTGGGCGAGAGTAGTACTAGGATGGGTGACCTCCTGGGAAGTCCTCGTGTTGCACTCGTGTTTTTGCTCTTTTGTTTTTCTTATTCGTTTTTTCTCTTTACCGCTTTTAACGTTAAGGCGTCCCTCGCTTGCACCGCACCGGGGGACCCACTAACGTGACTGCCGACATAACTTTTCACCTCTCTTGTTCAAGCAAGTGAACACCTTAAGTGATTTCTTCGCGCTTAGGATATCGGGTGCGATCATACCAGCACTAATGCACCGGATCCCATCAGAACTCCGCAGTTAAGCGTGCTTGGGCGAGAGTAGTACTAGGATGGGTGACCTCCTGGGAAGTCCTCGTGTTGCACTCGTGTTTTTGCTATTTTGTTTTTCTTATTCGTTTTTTCTCTTTACCGCTTTTAACGTTAAGGCGTCCCTCGCTTGCACCGCACCGGTGGACCCACTAACGTGACTGCCGACATAACTTTTCACCTCTCTTGTTCAAGCAAGTGAACACCTTAAGTGATTTCTTCGCGCTTAGGACATCGGGTGCGATCATACCAGCACTAATGCACCGGATCCCATCAGAACTCCGCAGTTAAGCGTGCTTAGGCGAGAGTAGTACTAGGATGGGTGACCTCCTGGGAAGTCCTCGTGTTGCACTCGTGTTTTTGCTCTTTTGTTTTTCTTATTCGTTTTTTCTCTTTACCGCTTTTAACGTTAAGGCGTCCCTCGCTTGCACCGCACCGGTGGACCCACTAACGTGACTGCCGACATAACTTTTCACCTCTCTTGTTCAAGCAAGTGAACACCTTAACTGATTTCTTCGCGCTTAGGATATCGGGTGCGATCATACCAGCACTAATGCACCGGATCCCATCAGAACTCCGCAGTTAAGCGTGCTTGGGCGAGAGTAGTACTAGGATGGGTGACCTCCTGGGAAGTCCTCGTGTTGCACTCGTGTTTTTGCTCTTTTGTTTTTCTTATTCGTTTTTTCTCTTTACCGCTTTTAACGTTAAGGCGTCCCTCGCTTGCACCGCACCGGGGGACCCACTAACGTGACTGCCGACATAACTTTTCACCTCTCTTGTTCAAGCAAGTGAACAACTTAAGTGATTTCTTCGCGCTTAGGATATCGGGTGCGATCATACCAGCACTAATGCACCGGATCCCATCAGAACTCCGCAGTTAAGCGTGCTTGGGCGAGAGTAGTACTAGGATGGGTGACCTCCTGGGAAGTCCTCGTGTTGCACTCGTGTTTTTGCTATTTTGTTTTTCTTATTCGTTTTTTCTCTTTACCGCTTTTAACGTTAAGGCGTCCCTCGCTTGCACCGCACCGGTGGACCCACTAACGTGACTGCCGACATAACTTTTCAACTCTCTTGTTCAAGCAAGTGAACACCTTAAGTGATTTCTTCGCACTTAGGATATCGGGTGCGATCATACCAGCACTAATGCACCGGATCCCATCAGAACTCCGCAGTTAAGCGTGCTTGGGCGAGAGTAGTACTAGGATGGGTGACCTCCTGGGAAGTCCTCGTGTTGCACTCGTGTTTTTGCTATTTTGTTTTTCTTATTCGTTTTTTCTCTTTACCGCTTTTAACGTTAAGGCGTCCCTCGCTTGCACCGCACCGGTGGACCCACTAACGTGACTGCCGACATAACTTTTCACCTCTCTTGTTCAAGCAAGTGAACACCTTAAGTGATTTCTTCGCGCTTAGGATATCGGGTGCGATCATACCAGCACTAATGCACCGGATCCCATCAGAACTCCGCAGTTAAGCGTGCTTAGGCGAGAGTAGTACTAGGATGGGTGACCTCCTGGGAAGTCCTCGTGTTGCACTCGTGTTTTTGCTCTTTTGTTTTTCTTATTCGTTTTTTCTCTTTACCGCTTTTAACGTTAAGGCGTCCCTCGCTTGCACCGCACCGGTGGACCCACTAACGTGACTGCCGACATAACTTTTCACCTCTCTTGTTCAAGCAAGTGAACACCTTAACTGATTTCTTCGCGCTTAGGATATCGGGTGCGATCATACCAGCACTAATGCACCGGATCCAATCAGAACTCCGCAGTTAAGCGTGCTTGGGCGAGAGTAGTACTAGGATGGGTGACCTCCTGGGAAGTCCTCGTGTTGCACTCGTGTTTTTGCTCTTTTGTTTTTCTTATTCGTTTTTTCTCTTTACCGCTTTTAACGTTAAGGCGTCCCTCGCTTGCACCGCACCGGGGGACCCACTAACGTGACTGCCGACATAACTTTTCACCTCTCTTGTTCAAGCAAGTGAACAACTTAAGTGATTTCTTCGCGCTTAGGATATCGGGTGCGATCATACCAGCACTAATGCACCGGATCCCATCAGAACTCCGCAGTTAAGCGTGCTTGGGCGAGAGTAGTACTAGGATGGGTGACCTCCTGGGAAGTCCTCGTGTTGCACTCGTGTTTTTGCTATTTTGTTTTTCTTATTCGTTTTTTCTCTTTACCGCTTTTAACGTTAAGGCGTCCCTCGCTTGCACCGCACCGGTGGACCCACTAACGTGACTGCCGACATAACTTTTCAACTCTCTTGTTCAAGCAAGTGAACACCTTAAGTGATTTCTTCGCACTTAGGATATCGGGTGCGATCATACCAGCACTAATGCACCGGATCCCATCAGAACTCCGCAGTTAAGCGTGCTTGGGCGAGAGTAGTACTAGGATGGGTGACCTCCTGGGAAGTCCTCGTGTTGCACTCGTGTTTTTGCTCTTTTGTTTTTCTTATTCGTTTTTTCTCTTTACCGCTTTTAACGTTAAGGCGTCCCTCGCTTGCACCGCACCGGTGGACCCACTAACGTGACTGCCGACATAACTTTTCACCTCTCTTGTTCAAGCAAGTGAACACCTTAAGTGATTTCTTCGCGCTTAGGATATCGGGTGCGATCATACCAGCACTAATGCACCGGATCCCATCAGAACTCCGCAGTTAAGCGTGCTTAGGCGAGAGTAGTACTAGGATGGGTGACCTCCTGGGAAGTCCTCGTGTTGCACTCGTGTTTTTGCTCTTTTGTTTTTCTTATTCATTTTTTCTCTTTACCGCTTTTAACGTTAAGGCGTCCCTCGCTTGCACCGCACCGGGGGACCCACTAACGTGACTGTCGACATAACTTTTCACCTCTCTTGTTCAAGCAAGTGAACACCTTAACTGATTTCTTCGCGCTTAGGATTTCGGGTGCGATCATACCAGCACTAATGCACCGGATCCCATCAGAACTCCGCAGTTAAGCGTGCTTGGGCGAGAGTAGTACTAGGATGGGTGACCTCCTGGGAAGTCCTCGTGTTGCACTCGTGTTTTTGCTCTTTTGTTTTTCTTATTCGTTTTTTCTCTTTACCGCTTTTAACGTTAAGGCGTCCCTCGCTTGCACCGCACCGGTGGACCCACTAACGTGACTGCCGACATAACTTTTCACCTCTCTTGTTCAAGCAAGTGAACACCTTAAGTGATTTCTTCGCGCTTAGGATATCGGGTGCGATCATACCAGCACTAATGCACCGGATCCCATCAGAACTCCGCAGTTAAGCGTGCTTGGGCGAGAGTAGTACTAGGATGGGTGACCTCCTGGGAAGTCCTCGTGTTGCACTCGTGTTTTTGCTCTTTTGTTTTTCTTATTCGTTTTTTCTCTTTACCGCTTTTAACGTTAAGGCGTCCCTCGCTTGCACCGCACCGGGGGACCCACTAACGTGACTGCCGACATAACTTTTCACCTCTCTTGTTCAAGCAAGTGAACAACTTAAGTGATTTCTTCGCGCTTAGGATATCGGGTGCGATCATACCAGCACTAATGCACCGGATCCCATCAGAACTCCGCAGTTAAGCGTGCTTGGGCGAGAGTAGTACTAGGATGGGTGACCTCCTGGGAAGTCCTCGTGTTGCACTCGTGTTTTTGCTATTTTGTTTTTCTTATTCGTTTTTTCTCTTTACCGCTTTTAACGTTAAGGCGTCCCTCGCTTGCACCGCACCGGTGGACCCACTAACGTGACTGCCGACATAACTTTTCAACTCTCTTGTTCAAGCAAGTGAACACCTTAAGTGATTTCTTCGCACTTAGGATATCGGGTGCGATCATACCAGCACTAATGCACCGGATCCCATCAGAACTCCGCAGTTAAGCGTGCTTGGGCGAGAGTAGTACTAGGATGGGTGACCTCCTGGGAAGTCCTCGTGTTGCACTCGTGTTTTTGCTATTTTGTTTTTCTTATTCGTTTTTTCTCTTTACCGCTTTTAACGTTAAGGCGTCCCTCGCTTGCACCGCACCGGTGGACCCACTAACGTGACTGCCGACATAACTTTTCACCTCTCTTGTTCAAGCAAGTGAACACCTTAAGTGATTTCTTCGCGCTTAGGATATCGGGTGCGATCATACCAGCACTAATGCACCGGATCCCATCAGAACTCCGCAGTTAAGCGTGCTTAGGCGAGAGTAGTACTAGGATGGGTGACCTCCTGGGAAGTCCTCGTGTTGCACTCGTGTTTTTGCTCTTTTGTTTTTCTTATTCGTTTTTTCTCTTTACCGCTTTTAACGTTAAGGCGTCCCTCGCTTGCACCGCACCGGTGGACCCACTAACGTGACTGCCGACATAACTTTTCACCTCTCTTGTTCAAGCAAGTGAACACCTTAACTGATTTCTTCGCGCTTAGGATATCGGGTGCGATCATACCAGCACTAATGCACCGGATCCAATCAGAACTCCGCAGTTAAGCGTGCTTGGGCGAGAGTAGTACTAGGATGGGTGACCTCCTGGGAAGTCCTCGTGTTGCACTCGTGTTTTTGCTCTTTTGTTTTTCTTATTCGTTTTTTCTCTTTACCGCTTTTAACGTTAAGGCGTCCCTCGCTTGCACCGCACCGGGGGACCCACTAACGTGACTGCCGACATAACTTTTCACCTCTCTTGTTCAAGCAAGTGAACAACTTAAGTGATTTCTTCGCGCTTAGGATATCGGGTGCGATCATACCAGCACTAATGCACCGGATCCCATCAGAACTCCGCAGTTAAGCGTGCTTGGGCGAGAGTAGTACTAGGATGGGTGACCTCCTGGGAAGTCCTCGTGTTGCACTCGTGTTTTTGCTATTTTGTTTTTCTTATTCGTTTTTTCTCTTTACCGCTTTTAACGTTAAGGCGTCCCTCGCTTGCACCGCACCGGTGGACCCACTAACGTGACTGCCGACATAACTTTTCAACTCTCTTGTTCAAGCAAGTGAACACCTTAAGTGATTTCTTCGCACTTAGGATATCGGGTGCGATCATACCAGCACTAATGCACCGGATCCCATCAGAACTCCGCAGTTAAGCGTGCTTGGGCGAGAGTAGTACTAGGATGGGTGACCTCCTGGGAAGTCCTCGTGTTGCACTCGTGTTTTTGCTCTTTTGTTTTTCTTATTCGTTTTTTCTCTTTACCGCTTTTAACGTTAAGGCGTCCCTCGCTTGCACCGCACCGGTGGACCCACTAACGTGACTGCCGACATAACTTTTCACCTCTCTTGTTCAAGCAAGTGAACACCTTAAGTGATTTCTTCGCGCTTAGGATATCGGGTGCGATCATACCAGCACTAATGCACCGGATCCCATCAGAACTCCGCAGTTAAGCGTGCTTAGGCGAGAGTAGTACTAGGATGGGTGACCTCCTGGGAAGTCCTCGTGTTGCACTCGTGTTTTTGCTCTTTTGTTTTTCTTATTCATTTTTTCTCTTTACCGCTTTTAACGTTAAGGCGTCCCTCGCTTGCACCGCACCGGGGGACCCACTAACGTGACTGTCGACATAACTTTTCACCTCTCTTGTTCAAGCAAGTGAACACCTTAACTGATTTCTTCGCGCTTAGGATTTCGGGTGCGATCATACCAGCACTAATGCACCGGATCCCATCAGAACTCCGCAGTTAAGCGTGCTTGGGCGAGAGTAGTACTAGGATGGGTGACCTCCTGGGAAGTCCTCGTGTTGCACTCGTGTTTTTGCTCTTTTGTTTTTCTTATTCGTTTTTTCTCTTTACCGCTTTTAACGTTAAGGCGTCCCTCGCTTGCACCGCACCGGTGGACCCACTAACGTGACTGCCGACATAACTTTTCACCTCTCTTGTTCAAGCAAGTGAACACCTTAAGTGATTTCTTCGCGCTTAGGATATCGGGTGCGATCATACCAGCACTAATGCACCGGATCCCATCAGAACTCCGCAGTTAAGCGTGCTTGGGCGAGAGTAGTACTAGGATGGGTGACCTCCTGGGAAGTCCTCGTGTTGCACTCGTGTTTTTGCTCTTTTGTTTTTCTTATTCGTTTTTTCTCTTTACCGCTTTTAACGTTAAGGCGTCCCTCGCTTGCACCGCACCGGTGGACCCACTAACGTGACTGCCGACATAACTTTTCACCTCTCTTGTTCAAGCAAGTGAACACCTTAACTGATTTCTTCGCGCTTAGGATTTCGGGTGCGATAATACCAGCACTAATGCACCGGATCCCATCAGAACTCCGCAGTTAAGCGTGCTTGGGCGAGAGTAGTACTAGAATGGGTGACCTCCTGGGACCGCACCGTCCTGATTTCTAACGTGACTGCACTCGTGTTTTTGCTCTTTTGTTTTTCTTATTCGTTTTTTCTCTTTACCGCTTTTAACGTTAAGGCGTCCCTCGCTTGCACCGCACTGGTGGACCCACTAACGTGACTGCCGACATAACTTTTCACCTCTCTTGTTCAAGCAAGTGAACACCTTAACTGATTTCTTCGTGCTTAAGATTTTGGGTGCGATCATACCAGCACTAATGCACCGGATCCCATCAGAACTCCACAGTTAAGCGTGCTTGGGCGAGAGTAGTACTAGGATGGGTGACCTCCTGGGAATTCCTCGTGTTGCACTCGTGTTTTTGCTCTTTTGTTTTTCTTATTAGTTTTTTCTCTTTACCGCTTTTAACGTTAAGGCGTCCCTCGCTTGCACCGCACCGGGGGACCCACTAACGTGACTGCCGACATAACTTTTCACCTCTCTTGTTCAAGCAAGTGAACACCTTAAGTGATTTCTTCGCGCTTAGGATATCGGGTGCGATCATACCAGCACTAATGCACCGGATCCCATCAGAACTCCGCAGTTAAGCGTGCTTGGGCGAGAGTAGTACTAGGATGGGTGACCTCCTGGGAAGTCCTCGTGTTGCACTCGTGTTTTTGCTATTTTGTTTTTCTTATTCGTTTTTTCTCTTTACCGCTTTTAACGTTAAGGCGTCCCTCGCTTGCACCGCACCGGTGGACCCACTAACGTGACTGCCGACATAACTTTTCACCTCTCTTGTTCAAGCAAGTGAACACCTTAAGTGATTTCTTCGCGCTTAGGATATCGGGTGCGATCATACCAGCACTAATGCACCGGATCCCATCAGAACTCCGCAGTTAAGCGTGCTTAGGCGAGAGTAGTACTAGGATGGGTGACCTCCTGGGAAGTCCTCGTGTTGCACTCATGTTTTTGCTCTTTTGTTTTTCTTATTCATTATTTCTCTTTACCGCTTTTAACGTTAAGGCGTCCCTCGCTTGCACCGCACCGGGGGACCCACTAACGTGACTGTCGACATAACTTTTCACCTCTCTTGTTCAAGCAAGTGAACACCTTAACTGATTTCTTCGCGCTTAGGATTTCGGGTGCGATCATACCAGCACTAATGCACCGGATCCCATCAGAACTCCGCAGTTAAGCGTGCTTGGGCGAGAGTAGTACTAGGATGGGTGACCTCCTGGGAAGTCCTCGTGTTGCACTCGTGTTTTTGCTCTTTTGTTTTTCTTATTCATTATTTCTCTTTACCGCTTTTAACGTTAAGGCGTCCCTCGCTTGCACCGCACCGGGGGACCCACTAACGTGACTGTCGACATAACTTTTCACCTCTCTTGTTCAAGCAAGTGAACACCTTAACTGATTTCTTCGCGCTTAGGATTTCGGGTGCGATCATACCAGCACTAATGCACCGGATCCCATCAGAACTCCGCAGTTAAGCGTGCTTGGGCGAGAGTAGTACTAGGATGGGTGACCTCCTGGGAAGTCCTCGTGTTGCACTCGTGTTTTTGCTCTTTTGTTTTTCTTATTCGTTTTTTCTCTTTACCGCTTTTAACGTTAAGGCGTCCCTCGCTTGCACCGCACCGGTGGACCCACTAACGTGACTGCCGACATAACTTTTCAACTCTCTTGTTCAAGCAAGTGAACACCTTAAGTGATTTCTTCGCACTTAGGATATCGGGTGCGATCATACCAGCACTAATGCACCGGATCCCATCAGAACTCCGCAGTTAAGCGTGCTTGGGCGAGAGTAGTACTAGGATGGGTGACCTCCTGGGAAGTCCTCGTGTTGCACTCGTGTTTTTGCTCTTTTGTTTTTCTTATTCGTTTTTTCTCTTTACCGCTTTTAACGTTAAGGCGTCCCTCGCTTGCACCGCACCGGTGGACCCACTAACGTGACTGCCGACATAACTTTTCACCTCTCTTGTTCAAGCAAGTGAACACCTTAAGTGATTTCTTCGCGCTTAGGATATCGGGTGCGATCATACCAGCACTAATGCACCGGATCCCATCAGAACTCCGCAGTTAAGCGTGCTTAGGCGAGAGTAGTACTAGGATGGGTGACCTCCTGGGAAGTCCTCGTGTTGCACTCGTGTTTTTGCTCTTTTGTTTTTCTTATTCATTTTTTCTCTTTACCGCTTTTAACGTTAAGGCGTCCCTCGCTTGCACCGCACCGGGGGACCCACTAACGTGACTGTCGACATAACTTTTCACCTCTCTTGTTCAAGCAAGTGAACACCTTAACTGATTTCTTCGCGCTTAGGATTTCGGGTGCGATCATACCAGCACTAATGCACCGGATCCCATCAGAACTCCGCAGTTAAGCGTGCTTGGGCGAGAGTAGTACTAGGATGGGTGACCTCCTGGGAAGTCCTCGTGTTGCACTCGTGTTTTTGCTCTTTTGTTTTTCTTATTCGTTTTTTCTCTTTACCGCTTTTAACGTTAAGGCGTCCCTCGCTTGCACCGCACCGGTGGACCCACTAACGTGACTGCCGACATAACTTTTTACCTCTCTTGTTCAAGCAAGTGAACACCTTAAGTGATTTCTTCGCGCTTAGGATATCGGGTGCGTTCATACCAGCACTAATGCACCGGATCCCATCAGAACTCCGCAGTTAAGCGTGCTTGGGCGAGAGTAGTACTAGGATGGGTGACCTCCTGGGAAGTCCTCGTGTTGCACTCGTGTTTTTGCTCTTTTGTTTTTCTTATTCGTTTTTTCTCTTTACCGCTTTTAACGTTAAGGCGTCCCTCGCTTGCACCGCACCGGTGGACCCACTAACGTGACTGCCGACATAACTTTTCACCTCTCTTGTTCAAGCAAGTGAACACCTTAAGTGATTTCTTCGCGCTTAGGATATCGGGTGCGATCATACCAGCACTAATGCACCGGATCCCATCAGAACTCCGCAGTTAAGCGTGCTTGGGCGAGAGTAGTACTAGGATGGGTGACCTCCTGGGAAGTCCTCGTGTTACACTCGTGTTTTTGCTCTTTTGTTTTTCTTATTCGTTTTTTCTCTTTACCGCTTTTAACGTTAAGGCGTCCCTCGCTTGCACCGCACCGGTGGACCCACTAACGTGACTGCCGACATAACTTTTCACCTCTCTTGTTCAAGCAAGTGAACACCTTAACTGATTTCTTCGCGCTTAGGATTTCGGGTGCGATAATACCAGCACTAATGCACCGGATCCCATCAGAACTCCGCAGTTAAGCGTGCTTGGGCGAGAGTAGTACTAGAATGGGTGACCTCCTGGGACCGCACCGTCCTGATTTCTAACGTGACTGCACTCGTGTTTTCGCTCTTTTGTTTTTCTTATTCGTTTTTTCTCTTTACCGCTTTTAACGTTAAGGCGTCCCTCGCTTGCACCGTACCGGTGGACCCACTAACGTGACTGCCGACATAACTTTTCACCTCTCTTGTTCAAGCAAGTGAACACCTTAACTGATTTCTTCGTGCTTAGGATTTCGGGTGCGATCATACCAGCACTAATGCACCGGATCCCATCAGAACTCCACAGTTAAGCGTGCTTGGGCGAGAGTAGTACTAGGATGGGTGACCTCCTGGGAAGTCCTCGTGTTGCACTCGTGTTTTTGCTCTTTTGTTTTTCTTATTCGTTTTTTCTCTTTACCGCTTTTAACGTTAAGGCGTCCCTCGCTTGCACCGCACCGGGGGACCCACTAACGTGACTGCCGACATAACTTTTCACCTCTCTTGTTCAAGCAAGTGAACACCTTAAGTGATTTCTTCGCGCTTAGGATATCGGGTGCGATCATACCAGCACTAATGCACCGGATCCCATCAGAACTCCGCAGTTAAGCGTGCTTAGGCGAGAGTAGTACTAGGATGGGTGACCTCCTGGGAAGTCCTCGTGTTGCACTCATGTTTTTGCTCTTTTGTTTTTCTTATTCATTATTTCTCTTTACCGCTTTTAACGTTAAGGCGTCCCTCGCTTGCACCGCACCGGGGGACCCACTAACGTGACTGTCGACATAACTTTTCACCTCTCTTGTTCAAGCAAGTGAACACCTTAACTGATTTCTTCGCGCTTAGGATTTCGGGTGCGATCATACCAGCACTAATGCACCGGATCCCATCAGAACTCCGCAGTTAAGCGTGCTTGGGCGAGAGTAGTACTAGGATGGGTGACCTCCTGGGAAGTCCTCGTGTTGCACTCGTGTTTTTGCTCTTTTGTTTTTCTTATTCGTTTTTTCTCTTTACCGCTTTTAACGTTAAGGCGTCCCTCGCTTGCACCGCACCGGTGGACCCACTAACGTGACTGCCGACATAACTTTTCAACTCTCTTGTTCAAGCAAGTGAACACCTTAAGTGATTTCTTCGCACTTAGGATATCGGGTGCGATCATACCAGCACTAATGCACCGGATCCCATCAGAACTCCGCAGTTAAGCGTGCTTGGGCGAGAGTAGTACTAGGATGGGTGACCTCCTGGGAAGTCCTCGTGTTGCACTCGTGTTTTTGCTCTTTTGTTTTTCTTATTCGTTTTTTCTCTTTACCGCTTTTAACGTTAAGGCGTCCCTCGCTTGCACCGCACCGGTGGACCCACTAACGTGACTGCCGACATAACTTTTCACCTCTCTTGTTCAAGCAAGTGAACACCTTAAGTGATTTCTTCGCGCTTAGGATATCGGGTGCGATCATACCAGCACTAATGCACCGGATCCCATCAGAACTCCGCAGTTAAGCGTGCTTAGGCGAGAGTAGTACTAGGATGGGTGACCTCCTGGGAAGTCCTCGTGTTGCACTCGTGTTTTTGCTCTTTTGTTTTTCTTATTCATTTTTTCTCTTTACCGCTTTTAACGTTAAGGCGTCCCTCGCTTGCACCGCACCGGGGGACCCACTAACGTGACTGTCGACATAACTTTTCACCTCTCTTGTTCAAGCAAGTGAACACCTTAACTGATTTCTTCGCGCTTAGGATTTCGGGTGCGATCATACCAGCACTAATGCACCGGATCCCATCAGAACTCCGCAGTTAAGCGTGCTTGGGCGAGAGTAGTACTAGGATGGGTGACCTCCTGGGAAGTCCTCGTGTTGCACTCGTGTTTTTGCTATTTTGTTTTTCTTATTCGTTTTTTCTCTTTACCGCTTTTAACGTTAAGGCGTCCCTCGCTTGCACCGCACCGGTGGACCCACTAACGTGACTGCCGACATAACTTTTCACCTCTCTTGTTCAAGCAAGTGAACACCTTAAGTGATTTCTTCGCGCTTAGGATATCGGGTGCGATCATACCAGCACTAATGCACCGGATCCCATCAGAACTCCGCAGTTAAGCGTGCTTAGGCGAGAGTAGTACTAGGATGGGTGACCTCCTGGGAAGTCCTCGTGTTGCACTCGTGTTTTTGCTCTTTTGTTTTTCTTATTCATTTTTTCTCTTTACCGCTTTTAACGTTAAGGCGTCCCTCGCTTGCACCGCACCGGGGGACCCACTAACGTGACTGTCGACATAACTTTTCACCTCTCTTGTTCAAGCAAGTGAACACCTTAACTGATTTCTTCGCGCTTAGGATTTCGGGTGCGATCATACCAGCACTAATGCACCGGATCCCATCAGAACTCCGTAGTTAAGCGTGCTTGGGCGAGAGTAGTACTAGGATGGGTGATCTCCTGGGAAGTCCTCGTGTTGCACTCGTGTTTTTGCTCTTTTGTTTTTCTTATTCGTTTTTTCTCTTTACCGCTTTTAACGTTAAGGCGTCCCTCGCTTGCACCGCACCGGGGGACCCACTAACGTGACTGCCGACATAACTTTTCACCTCTCTTGTTCAAGCAAGTGAACACCTTAAGTGATTTCTTCGCGCTTAGGATATCGGGTGCGATCATACCAGCACTAATGCACCGGATCCCATAAGAACTCCGCAGTTAAGCGTGCTTGGGCGAGAGTAGTACTAGGATGGGTGACCTCCTGGGAAGTCCTCGTGTTGCACTCGTGTTTTTGCTATTTTGTTTTTCTTATTCGTTTTTTCTCTTTACCGCTTTTAACGTTAAGGCGTCCCTCGCTTGCACCGCACCGGTGGACCCACTAACGTGACTGCCGACATAACTTTTCAACTCTCTTGTTCAAGCAAGTGAACACCTTAAGTGATTTCTTCGCACTTAGGATATCGGGTGCGATCATACCAGCACTAATGCACCGGATCCCATCAGAACTCCGCAGTTAAGCGTGCTTGGGCGAGAGTAGTACTAGGATGGGTGACCTCCTGGGAAGTCCTCGTGTTGCACTCGTGTTTTTGCTCTTTTGTTTTTCTTATTCGTTTTTTCTCTTTACCGCTTTTAACGTTAAGGCGTCCCTCGCTTGCACCGCACCGGGGGACCCACTAACGTGACTGCCGACATAACTTTTCACCTCTCTTGTTCAAGCAAGTGAACACCTTAAGTGATTTCTTCGCGCTTAGGATATCGGGTGCGATCATACCAGCACTAATGCACCGGATCCCATCAGAACTCCGCAGTTAAGCGTGCTTGGGCGAGAGTAGTACTAGGATGGGTGACCTCCTGGGAAGTCCTCGTGTTGCACTCGTGTTTTTGCTATTTTGTTTTTCTTATTCGTTTTTTCTCTTTACCGCTTTTAACGTTAAGGCGTCCCTCGCTTGCACCGCACCGGTGGACCCACTAACGTGACTGCCGACATAACTTTTCACCTCTCTTGTTCAAGCAAGTGAACACCTTAAGTGATTTCTTCGCGCTTAGGATATCGGGTGCGATCATACCAGCACTAATGCACCGGATCCCATCAGAACTCCGCAGTTAAGCGTGCTTAGGCGAGAGTAGTACTAGGATGGGTGACCTCCTGGGAAGTCCTCGTGTTGCACTCGTGTTTTTGCTCTTTTGTTTTTCTTATTCGTTTTTTCTCTTTACCGCTTTTAACGTTAAGGCGTCCCTCGCTTGCACCGCACCGGTGGACCCACTAACGTGACTGCCGACATAACTTTTCACCTCTCTTGTTCAAGCAAGTGAACACCTTAACTGATTTCTTCGCGCTTAGGATATCGGGTGCGATCATACCAGCACTAATGCACCGGATCCCATCAGAACTCCGCAGTTAAGCGTGCTTGGGCGAGAGTAGTACTAGGATGGGTGACCTCCTGGGAAGTCCTCGTGTTGCACTCGTGTTTTTGCTCTTTTGTTTTTCTTATTCGTTTTTTCTCTTTACCGCTTTTAACGTTAAGGCGTCCCTCGCTTGCACCGCACCGGGGGACCCACTAACGTGACTGCCGACATAACTTTTCACCTCTCTTGTTCAAGCAAGTGAACTCCTTAAGTGATTTCTTCGCGCTTAGGATATCGGGTGCGATCATACCAGCACTAATGCACCGGATCCCATCAGAACTCCGCAGTTAAGCGTGCTTGGGCGAGAGTAGTACTAGGATGGGTGACCTCCTGGGAAGTCCTCGTGTTGCACTCGTGTTTTTGCTATTTTGTTTTTCTTATTCGTTTTTTCTCTTTACCGCTTTTAACGTTAAGGCGTCCCTCGCTTGCACCGCACCGGTGGACCCACTAACGTGACTGCCGACATAACTTTTCAACTCTCTTGTTCAAGCAAGTGAACACCTTAAGTGATTTCTTCGCACTTAGGATATCGGGTGCGATCATACCAGCACTAATGCACCGGATCCCATCAGAACTCCGCAGTTAAGCGTGCTTGGGCGAGAGTAGTACTAGGATGGGTGACCTCCTGGGAAGTCCTCGTGTTGCACTCGTGTTTTTGCTCTTTTGTTTTTCTTATTCGTTTTTTCTCTTTACCGCTTTTAACGTTAAGGCGTCCCTCGCTTGCACCGCACCGGGGGACCCACTAACGTGACTGCCGACATAACTTTTCACCTCTCTTGTTCAAGCAAGTGAA
Organism: Ficus hirta; assembly: GCA_038430175.1. Classification (NCBI taxonomy): domain Eukaryota; kingdom Viridiplantae; phylum Streptophyta; class Magnoliopsida; order Rosales; family Moraceae; genus Ficus; species Ficus hirta. Next base: position 53,023 of record JBBWSE010000020.1, on the reverse strand, counting down.
CACCTTAAGTGATTTCTTCGCGCTTAGGATATCGGGTGCGATCATACCAGCACTAATGCACCGGATCCCATCAGAACTCCGCAGTTAAGCGTGCTTGGGCGAGAGTAGTACTAGGATGGGTGACCTCCTGGGAAGTCCTCGTGTTGCACTCGTGTTTTTGCTATTTTGTTTTTCTTATTCGTTTTTTCTCTTTACCGCTTTTAACGTTAAGGCGTCCCTCGCTTGCACCGCACCGGTGGACCCACTAACGTGACTGCCGACATAACTTTTCACCTCTCTTGTTCAAGCAAGTGAACACCTTAAGTGATTTCTTCGCGCTTAGGATATCGGGTGCGATCATACCAGCACTAATGCACCGGATCCCATCAGAACTCCGCAGTTAAGCGTGCTTGGGCGAGAGTAGTACTAGGATGGGTGACCTCCTGGGAAGTCCTCGTGTTGCACTCGTGTTTTTGCTATTTTGTTTTTCTTATTCGTTTTTTCTCTTTACCGCTTTTAACGTTAAGGCGTCCCTCGCTTGCACCGCACCGGTGGACCCACTAACGTGACTGCCGACATAACTTTTCACCTCTCTTGTTCAAGCAAGTGAACACCTTAAGTGATTTCTTCGCGCTTAGGATATCGGGTGCGATCATACCAGCACTAATGCACCGGATCCCATCAGAACTCCGCAGTTAAGCGTGCTTAGGCGAGAGTAGTACTAGGATGGGTGACCTCCTGGGAAGTCCTCGTGTTGCACTCGTGTTTTTGCTCTTTTGTTTTTCTTATTCATTTTTTCTCTTTACCGCTTTTAACGTTAAGGCGTCCCTCGCTTGCACCGCACCGGGGGACCCACTAACGTGACTGTCGACATAACTTTTCACCTCTCTTGTTCAAGCAAGTGAACACCTTAACTGATTTCTTCGCGCTTAGGATTTCGGGTGCGATCATACCAGCACTAATGCACCGGATCCCATCAGAACTCCGCAGTTAAGCGTGCTTGGGCGAGAGTAGTACTAGGATGGGTGACCTCCTGGGAAGTCCTCGTGTTGCACTCGTGTTTTTGCTCTTTTGTTTTTCTTATTCGTTTTTTCTCTTTACCGCTTTTAACGTTAAGGCGTCCCTCGCTTGCACCGCACCGGGGGACCCACTAACGTGACTGCCGACATAACTTTTCACCTCTCTTGTTCAAGCAAGTGAAGACCTTAAGTGATTTCTTCGCGCTTAGGATATCGGGTGCAATCATACCAGCACTAATGCACCGGATCCCATCAGAACTCCGCAGTTAAGCGTGCTTGGGCGAGAGTAGTACTAGGATGGGTGACCTCCTGGGAAGTCCTCGTGTTGCACTCGTGTTTTTGCTATTTTGTTTTTCTTATTCGTTTTTTCTCTTTACCGCTTTTAACGTTAAGGCGTCCCTCGCTTGCACCGCACCGGTGGACCCACTAACGTGACTGCCGACATAACTTTTCACCTCTCTTGTTCAAGCAAGTGAACACCTTAAGTGATTTCTTCGCGCTTAGGATATCGGGTGCGATCATACCAGCACTAATGCACCGGATCCCATCAGAACTCCGCAGTTAAGCGTGCTTAGGCGAGAGTAGTACTAGGATGGGTGACCTCCTGGGAAGTCCTCGTGTTGCACTCGTGTTTTTGCTCTTTTGTTTTTCTTATTCATTTTTTCTCTTTACCGCTTTTAACGTTAAGGCGTCCCTCGCTTGCACCGCACCGGGGGACCCACTAACGTGACTGTCGACATAACTTTTCACCTCTCTTGTTCAAGCAAGTGAACACCTTAACTGATTTCTTCGCGCTTAGGATTTCGGGTGCGATCATACCAGCACTAATGCACCGGATCCCATCAGAACTCCGCAGTTAAGCGTGCTTGGGCGAGAGTAGTACTAGGATGGGTGACCTCCTGGGAAGTCCTCGTGTTGCACTCGTGTTTTTGCTATTTTGTTTTTCTTATTCGTTTTTTCTCTTTACCGCTTTTAACGTTAAGGCGTCCCTCGCTTGCACCGCACCGGTGGACCCACTAACGTGACTGCCGACATAACTTTTCACCTCTCTTGTTCAAGCAAGTGAACACCTTAAGTGATTTCTTCGCGCTTAGGATATCGGGTGCGATCATACCAGCACTAATGCACCGGATCCCATCAGAACTCCGCAGTTAAGCGTGCTTAGGCGAGAGTAGTACTAGGATGGGTGACCTCCTGGGAAGTCCTCGTGTTGCACTCGTGTTTTTGCTCTTTTGTTTTTCTTATTCATTTTTTCTCTTTACCGCTTTTAACGTTAAGGCGTCCCTCGCTTGCACCGCACCGGGGGACCCACTAACGTGACTGTCGACATAACTTTTCACCTCTCTTGTTCAAGCAAGTGAACACCTTAACTGATTTCTTCGCGCTTAGGATTTCGGGTGCGATCATACCAGCACTAATGCACCGGATCCCATCAGAACTCCGCAGTTAAGCGTGCTTGGGCGAGAGTAGTACTAGGATGGGTGACCTCCTGGGAAGTCCTCGTGTTGCACTCGTGTTTTTGCTCTTTTGTTTTTCTTATTCGTTTTTTCTCTTTACCGCTTTTAACGTTAAGGCGTCCCTCGCTTGCACCGCACCGGGGGACCCACTAACGTGACTGCCGACATAACTTTTCACCTCTCTTGTTCAAGCAAGTGAACACCTTAAGTGATTTCTTCGCGCTTAGGATATCGGGTGCGATCATACCAGCACTAATGCACCGGATCCCATAAGAACTCCGCAGTTAAGCGTGCTTGGGCGAGAGTAGTACTAGGATGGGTGACCTCCTGGGAAGTCCTCGTGTTGCACTCGTGTTTTTGCTATTTTGTTTTTCTTATTCGTTTTTTCTCTTTACCGCTTTTAACGTTAAGGCGTCCCTCGCTTGCACCGCACCGGTGGACCCACTAACGTGACTGCCGACATAACTTTTCAACTCTCTTGTTCAAGCAAGTGAACACCTTAAGTGATTTCTTCGCACTTAGGATATCGGGTGCGATCATACCAGCACTAATGCACCGGATCCCATCAGAACTCCGCAGTTAAGCGTGCTTGGGCGAGAGTAGTACTAGGATGGGTGACCTCCTGGGAAGTCCTCGTGTTGCACTCGTGTTTTTGCTCTTTTGTTTTTCTTATTCGTTTTTTCTCTTTACCGCTTTTAACGTTAAGGCGTCCCTCGCTTGCACCGCACCGGGGGACCCACTAACGTGACTGCCGACATAACTTTTCACCTCTCTTGTTCAAGCAAGTGAACACCTTAAGTGATTTCTTCGCGCTTAGGATATCGGGTGCGATCATACCAGCACTAATGCACCGGATCCCATCAGAACTCCGCAGTTAAGCGTGCTTGGGCGAGAGTAGTACTAGGATGGGTGACCTCCTGGGAAGTCCTCGTGTTGCACTCGTGTTTTTGCTATTTTGTTTTTCTTATTCGTTTTTTCTCTTTACCGCTTTTAACGTTAAGGCGTCCCTCGCTTGCACCGCACCGGTGGACCCACTAACGTGACTGCCGACATAACTTTTCACCTCTCTTGTTCAAGCAAGTGAACACCTTAAGTGATTTCTTCGCGCTTAGGATATCGGGTGCGATCATACCAGCACTAATGCACCGGATCCCATCAGAACTCCGCAGTTAAGCGTGCTTAGGCGAGAGTAGTACTAGGATGGGTGACCTCCTGGGAAGTCCTCGTGTTGCACTCGTGTTTTTGCTCTTTTGTTTTTCTTATTCGTTTTTTCTCTTTACCGCTTTTAACGTTAAGGCGTCCCTCGCTTGCACCGCACCGGTGGACCCACTAACGTGACTGCCGACATAACTTTTCACCTCTCTTGTTCAAGCAAGTGAACACCTTAAGTGATTTCTTCGCGCTTAGGATATCGGGTGCGATCATACCAGCACTAATGCACCGGATCCCATCAGAACTCCGCAGTTAAGCGTGCTTAGGCGAGAGTAGTACTAGGATGGGTGACCTCCTGGGAAGTCCTCGTGTTGCACTCGTGTTTTTGCTCTTTTGTTTTTCTTATTCGTTTTTTCTCTTTACCGCTTTTAACGTTAAGGCGTCCCTCGCTTGCACCGCACCGGGGGACCCACTAACGTGACTGCCGACATAACTTTTCACCTCTCTTGTTCAAGCAAGTGAACACCTTAAGTGATTTCTTCGCGCTTAGGATATCGGGTGCGATCATACCAGCACTAATGCACCGGATCCCATCAGAACTCCGCAGTTAAGCGTGCTTGGGCGAGAGTAGTACTAGGATGGGTGACCTCCTGGGAAGTCCTCGTGTTGCACTCGTGTTTTTGCTATTTTGTTTTTCTTATTCGTTTTTTCTCTTTACCGCTTTTAACGTTAAGGCGTCCCTCGCTTGCACCGCACCGGTGGACCCACTAACGTGACTGCCGACATAACTTTTCACCTCTCTTGTTCAAGCAAGTGAACACCTTAAGTGATTTCTTCGCGCTTAGGATATCGGGTGCGATCATACCAGCACTAATGCACCGGATCCCATCAGAACTCCGCAGTTAAGCGTGCTTAGGCGAGAGTAGTACTAGGATGGGTGACCTCCTGGGAAGTCCTCGTGTTGCACTCGTGTTTTTGCTCTTTTGTTTTTCTTATTCATTTTTTCTCTTTACCGCTTTTAACGTTAAGGCGTCCCTCGCTTGCACCGCACCGGGGGACCCACTAACGTGACTGTCGACATAACTTTTCACCTCTCTTGTTCAAGCAAGTGAACACCTTAACTGATTTCTTCGCGCTTAGGATTTCGGGTGCGATCATACCAGCACTAATGCACCGGATCCCATCAGAACTCCGCAGTTAAGCGTGCTTGGGCGAGAGTAGTACTAGGATGGGTGACCTCCTGGGAAGTCCTCGTGTTGCACTCGTGTTTTTGCTCTTTTGTTTTTCTTATTCGTTTTTTCTCTTTACCGCTTTTAACGTTAAGGCGTCCCTCGCTTGCACCGCACCGGGGGACCCACTAACGTGACTGCCGACATAACTTTTCACCTCTCTTGTTCAAGCAAGTGAACACCTTAAGTGATTTCTTCGCGCTTAGGATATCGGGTGCGATCATACCAGCACTAATGCACCGGATCCCATAAGAACTCCGCAGTTAAGCGTGCTTGGGCGAGAGTAGTACTAGGATGGGTGACCTCCTGGGAAGTCCTCGTGTTGCACTCGTGTTTTTGCTATTTTGTTTTTCTTATTCGTTTTTTCTCTTTACCGCTTTTAACGTTAAGGCGTCCCTCGCTTGCACCGCACCGGTGGACCCACTAACGTGACTGCCGACATAACTTTTCAACTCTCTTGTTCAAGCAAGTGAACACCTTAAGTGATTTCTTCGCACTTAGGATATCGGGTGCGATCATACCAGCACTAATGCACCGGATCCCATCAGAACTCCGCAGTTAAGCGTGCTTGGGCGAGAGTAGTACTAGGATGGGTGACCTCCTGGGAAGTCCTCGTGTTGCACTCGTGTTTTTGCTCTTTTGTTTTTCTTATTCGTTTTTTCTCTTTACCGCTTTTAACGTTAAGGCGTCCCTCGCTTGCACCGCACCGGGGGACCCACTAACGTGACTGCCGACATAACTTTTCACCTCTCTTGTTCAAGCAAGTGAACACCTTAAGTGATTTCTTCGCGCTTAGGATATCGGGTGCGATCATACCAGCACTAATGCACCGGATCCCATCAGAACTCCGCAGTTAAGCGTGCTTGGGCGAGAGTAGTACTAGGATGGGTGACCTCCTGGGAAGTCCTCGTGTTGCACTCGTGTTTTTGCTATTTTGTTTTTCTTATTCGTTTTTTCTCTTTACCGCTTTTAACGTTAAGGCGTCCCTCGCTTGCACCGCACCGGTGGACCCACTAACGTGACTGCCGACATAACTTTTCACCTCTCTTGTTCAAGCAAGTGAACACCTTAAGTGATTTCTTCGCGCTTAGGATATCGGGTGCGATCATACCAGCACTAATGCACCGGATCCCATCAGAACTCCGCAGTTAAGCGTGCTTAGGCGAGAGTAGTACTAGGATGGGTGACCTCCTGGGAAGTCCTCGTGTTGCACTCGTGTTTTTGCTCTTTTGTTTTTCTTATTCGTTTTTTCTCTTTACCGCTTTTAACGTTAAGGCGTCCCTCGCTTGCACCGCACCGGTGGACCCACTAACGTGACTGCCGACATAACTTTTCACCTCTCTTGTTCAAGCAAGTGAACACCTTAACTGATTTCTTCGCGCTTAGGATATCGGGTGCGATCATACCAGCACTAATGCACCGGATCCCATCAGAACTCCGCAGTTAAGCGTGCTTGGGCGAGAGTAGTACTAGGATGGGTGACCTCCTGGGAAGTCCTCGTGTTGCACTCGTGTTTTTGCTCTTTTGTTTTTCTTATTCGTTTTTTCTCTTTACCGCTTTTAACGTTAAGGCGTCCCTCGCTTGCACCGCACCGGGGGACCCACTAACGTGACTGCCGACATAACTTTTCACCTCTCTTGTTCAAGCAAGTGAACACCTTAAGTGATTTCTTCGCGCTTAGGATATCGGGTGCGATCATACCAGCACTAATGCACCGGATCCCATCAGAACTCCGCAGTTAAGCGTGCTTGGGCGAGAGTAGTACTAGGATGGGTGACCTCCTGGGAAGTCCTCGTGTTGCACTCGTGTTTTTGCTATTTTGTTTTTCTTATTCGTTTTTTCTCTTTACCGCTTTTAACGTTAAGGCGTCCCTCGCTTGCACCGCACCGGTGGACCCACTAACGTGACTGCCGACATAACTTTTCAACTCTCTTGTTCAAGCAAGTGAACACCTTAAGTGATTTCTTCGCACTTAGGATATCGGGTGCGATCATACCAGCCCTAATGCACCGGATCCCATCAGAACTCCGCAGTTAAGCGTGCTTGGGCGAGAGTAGTACTAGGATGGGTGACCTCCTGGGAAGTCCTCGTGTTGCACTCGTGTTTTTGCTCTTTTGTTTTTCTTATTCGTTTTTTCTCTTTACCGCTTTTAACGTTAAGGCGTCCCTCGCTTGCACCGCACCGGGGGACCCACTAACGTGACTGCCGACATAACTTTTCACCTCTCTTGTTCAAGCAAGTGAACACCTTAAGTGATTTCTTCGCGCTTAGGATATCGGGTGCGATCATACCAGCACTAATGCACCGGATCCCATCAGAACTCCGCAGTTAAGCGTGCTTGGGCGAGAGTAGTACTAGGATGGGTGACCTCCTGGGAAGTCCTCGTGTTGCACTCGTGTTTTTGCTATTTTGTTTTTCTTATTCGTTTTTTCTCTTTACCGCTTTTAACGTTAAGGCGTCCCTCGCTTGCACCGCACCGGTGGACCCACTAACGTGACTGCCGACATAACTTTTCAACTCTCTTGTTCAAGCAAGTGAACACCTTAAGTGATTTCTTCGCACTTAGGATATCGGGTGCGATCATACCAGCCCTAATGCACCGGATCCCATCAGAACTCCGCAGTTAAGCGTGCTTGGGCGAGAGTAGTACTAGGATGGGTGACCTCCTGGGAAGTCCTCGTGTTGCACTCGTGTTTTTGCTCTTTTGTTTTTCTTATTCGTTTTTTCTCTTTACCGCTTTTAACGTTAAGGCGTCCCTCGCTTGCACCGCACCGGGGGACCCACTAACGTGACTGCCGACATAACTTTTCACCTCTCTTGTTCAAGCAAGTGAACACCTTAAGTGATTTCTTCGCGCTTAGGATATCGGGTGCGATCATACCAGCACTAATGCACCGGATCCCATCAGAACTCCGCAGTTAAGCGTGCTTGGGCGAGAGTAGTACTAGGATGGGTGACCTCCTGGGAAGTCCTCGTGTTGCACTCGTGTTTTTGCTATTTTGTTTTTCTTATTCGTTTTTTCACTTTACCGCTTTTAACGTTAAGGCGTCCCTCGCTTGCACCGCACCGGTGGACCCACTAACGTGACTGCCGACATAACTTTTCACCTCTCTTGTTCAAGCAAGTGAACACCTTAAGTGATTTCTTCGCGCTTAGGATATCGGGTGCGATCATACCAGCACTAATGCACCGGATCCCATCAGAACTCCGCAGTTAAGCGTGCTTAGGCGAGAGTAGTACTAGGATGGGTGACCTCCTGGGAAGTCCTCGTGTTGCACTCGTGTTTTTGCTCTTTTGTTTTTCTTATTCGTTTTTTCTCTTTACCGCTTTTAACGTTAAGGCGTCCCTCGCTTGCACCGCACCGGTGGACCCACTAACGTGACTGCCGACATAACTTTTCACCTCTCTTGTTCAAGCAAGTGAACACCTTAACTGATTTCTTCGCGCTTAGGATATCGGGTGCGATCATACCAGCACTAATGCACCGGATCCCATCAGAACTCCGCAGTTAAGCGTGCTTGGGCGAGAGTAGTACTAGGATGGGTGACCTCCTGGGAAGTCCTCGTGTTGCACTCGTGTTTTTGCTCTTTTGTTTTTCTTATTCGTTTTTTCTCTTTACCGCTTTTAACGTTAAGGCGTTCCTTGCTTGCACCGCACCGGGGGACACACTAACGTGACTGCCGACATAACTTTTCACCTCTCTTGTTCAAGCAAGTGAACACCTTAAGTGATTTCTTCGCGCTTAGGATATCGGGTGCGATCATACCAGCACTAATGCACCGGATCCCATCAGAACTCCGCAGTTAAGCGTGCTTGGGCGAGAGTAGTACTAGGATGGGTGACCTCCTGGGAAGTCCTCGTGTTGCACTCGTGTTTTTGCTCTTTTGTTTTTCTTATTCGTTTTTTCTCTTTACCGCTTTTAACGTTAAGGCGTCCCTCGCTTGCACCGCACCGGGGGACCCACTAACGTGACTGCCGACATAACTTTTCACCTCTCTTATTCAAGCAAGTGAACACCTTAAGTGATTTCTTCGCGCTTAGGATATCGGGTGCGATCATACCAGCACTAATGCACCGGATCCCATCAGAACTCCGCAGTTAAGCGTGCTTGGGCGAGAGTAGTACTAGGATGGGTGACCTCCTGGGAAGTCCTCGTGTTGCACTCGTGTTTTTGCTATTTTGTTTTTCTTATTCGTTTTTTCTCTTTACCGCTTTTAACGTTAAGGCGTCCCTCGCTTGCACCGCACCGGTGGACCCACTAACGTGACTGCCGACATAACTTTTCACCTCTCTTGTTCAAGCAAGTGAACACCTTAAGTGATTTCTTCGCGCTTAGGATATCGGGTGCGATCATACCAGCACTAATGCACCGGATCCCATCAGAACTCCGCAGTTAAGCGTGCTTAGGCGAGAGTAGTACTAGGATGGGTGACCTCCTGGGAAGTCCTCGTGTTGCACTCGTGTTTTTGCTCTTTTGTTTTTCTTATTCGTTTTTTCTCTTTACCGCTTTTAACGTTAAGGCGTCCCTCGCTTGCACCGCACCGGTGGACCCACTAACGTGACTGCCGACATAACTTTTCACCTCTCTTGTTCAAGCAAGTGAACACCTTAACTGATTTCTTCGCGCTTAGGATATCGGGTGCGATCATACCAGCACTAATGCACCGGATCCCATCAGAACTCCGCAGTTAAGCGTGCTTGGGCGAGAGTAGTACTAGGATGGGTGACCTCCTGGGAAGTCCTCGTGTTGCACTCGTGTTTTTGCTCTTTTGTTTTTCTTATTCGTTTTTTCTCTTTACCGCTTTTAACGTTAAGGCGTCCCTCGCTTGCACCGCACCGGGGGACCCACTAACGTGACTGCCGACATAACTTTTCACCTCTCTTGTTCAAGCAAGTGAACACCTTAAGTGATTTCTTCGCGCTTAGGATATCGGGTGCGATCATACCAGCACTAATGCACCGGATCCCATCAGAACTCCGCAGTTAAGCGTGCTTGGGCGAGAGTAGTACTAGGATGGGTGACCTCCTGGGAAGTCCTCGTGTTGCACTCGTGTTTTTGCTATTTTGTTTTTCTTATTCGTTTTTTCTCTTTACCGCTTTTAACGTTAAGGCGTCCCTCGCTTGCACCGCACCGGTGGACCCACTAACGTGACTGCCGACATAACTTTTCAACTCTCTTGTTCAAGCAAGTGAACACCTTAAGTGATTTCTTCGCACTTAGGATATCGGGTGCGATCATACCAGCCCTAATGCACCGGATCCCATCAGAACTCCGCAGTTAAGCGTGCTTGGGCGAGAGTAGTACTAGGATGGGTGACCTCCTGGGAAGTCCTCGTGTTGCACTCGTGTTTTTGCTCTTTTGTTTTTCTTATTCGTTTTTTCTCTTTACCGCTTTTAACGTTAAGGCGTCCCTCGCTTGCACCGCACCGGGGGACCCACTAACGTGACTGCCGACATAACTTTTCACCTCTCTTGTTCAAGCAAGTGAACACCTTAAGTGATTTCTTCGCGCTTAGGATATCGGGTGCGATCATACCAGCACTAATGCACCGGATCCCATCAGAACTCCGCAGTTAAGCGTGCTTGGGCGAGAGTAGTACTAGGATGGGTGACCTCCTGGGAAGTCCTCGTGTTGCACTCGTGTTTTTGCTATTTTGTTTTTCTTATTCGTTTTTTCACTTTACCGCTTTTAACGTTAAGGCGTCCCTCGCTTGCACCGCACCGGTGGACCCACTAACGTGACTGCCGACATAACTTTTCACCTCTCTTGTTCAAGCAAGTGAACACCTTAAGTGATTTCTTCGCGCTTAGGATATCGGGTGCGATCATACCAGCACTAATGCACCGGATCCCATCAGAACTCCGCAGTTAAGCGTGCTTAGGCGAGAGTAGTACTAGGATGGGTGACCTCCTGGGAAGTCCTCGTGTTGCACTCGTGTTTTTGCTCTTTTGTTTTTCTTATTCGTTTTTTCTCTTTACCGCTTTTAACGTTAAGGCGTCCCTCGCTTGCACCGCACCGGTGGACCCACTAACGTGACTGCCGACATAACTTTTCACCTCTCTTGTTCAAGCAAGTGAACACCTTAACTGATTTCTTCGCGCTTAGGATATCGGGTGCGATCATACCAGCACTAATGCACCGGATCCCATCAGAACTCCGCAGTTAAGCGTGCTTGGGCGAGAGTAGTACTAGGATGGGTGACCTCCTGGGAAGTCCTCGTGTTGCACTCGTGTTTTTGCTCTTTTGTTTTTCTTATTCGTTTTTTCTCTTTACCGCTTTTAACGTTAAGGCGTTCCTTGCTTGCACCGCACCGGGGGACACACTAACGTGACTGCCGACATAACTTTTCACCTCTCTTGTTCAAGCAAGTGAACACCTTAAGTGATTTCTTCGCGCTTAGGATATCGGGTGCGATCATACCAGCACTAATGCACCGGATCCCATCAGAACTCCGCAGTTAAGCGTGCTTGGGCGAGAGTAGTACTAGGATGGGTGACCTCCTGGGAAGTCCTCGTGTTGCACTCGTGTTTTTGCTCTTTTGTTTTTCTTATTCGTTTTTTCTCTTTACCGCTTTTAACGTTAAGGCGTCCCTCGCTTGCACCGCACTGGGGGACCCACTAACGTGACTGCCGACATAACTTTTCACCTCTCTTGTTCAAGCAAGTGAACACCTTAAGTGATTTCTTCGCGCTTAGGATATCGGGTGCGATCATACCAGCACTAATGCACCGGATCCCATCAGAACTCCGCAGTTAAGCGTGCTTGGGCGAGAGTAGTACTAGGATGGGTGACCTCCTGGGAAGTCCTCGTGTTGCACTCGTGTTTTTGCTATTTTGTTTTTCTTATTCGTTTTTTCTCTTTACCGCTTTTAACGTTAAGGCGTCCCTCGCTTGCACCGCACCGGTGGACCCACTAACGTGACTGCCGACATAACTTTTCACCTCTCTTGTTCAAGCAAGTGAACACCTTAAGTGATTTCTTCGCGCTTAGGATATCGGGTGCGATCATACCAGCACTAATGCACCGGATCCCATCAGAACTCCGCAGTTAAGCGTGCTTAGGCGAGAGTAGTACTAGGATGGGTGACCTCCTGGGAAGTCCTCGTGTTGCACTCGTGTTTTTGCTCTTTTGTTTTTCTTATTCGTTTTTTCTCTTTACCGCTTTTAACGTTAAGGCGTCCCTCGCTTGCACCGCACCGGTGGACCCACTAACGTGACTGCCGACATAACTTTTCACCTCTCTTGTTCAAGCAAGTGAACACCTTAACTGATTTCTTCGCGCTTAGGATATCGGGTGCGATCATACCAGCACTAATGCACCGGATCCCATCAGAACTCCGCAGTTAAGCGTGCTTGGGCGAGAGTAGTACTAGGATGGGTGACCTCCTGGGAAGTCCTCGTGTTGCACTCGTGTTTTTGCTCTTTTGTTTTTCTTATTCGTTTTTTCTCTTTACCGCTTTTAACGTTAAGGCGTTCCTTGCTTGCACCGCACCGGGGGACACACTAACGTGACTGCCGACATAACTTTTCACCTCTCTTGTTCAAGCAAGTGAACACCTTAAGTGATTTCTTCGCGCTTAGGATATCGGGTGCGATCATACCAGCACTAATGCACCGGATCCCATCAGAACTCCGCAGTTAAGCGTGTTTAGGCGAGAGTAGTACTAGGATGGGTGACCTCCTGGGAAGTCCTCGTGTTGCACTCGTGTTTTTGCTCTTTTGTTTTTCTTATTCGTTTTTTCTCTTTACCGCTTTTAACGTTAAGGCGTCCCTCGCTTGCACCGCACCGGTGGACCCACTAACGTGACTGCCGACATAACTTTTCACCTCTCTTGTTCAAGCAAGTGAACACCTTAACTGATTTCTTCGTGCTTAGGATTTCGGGTGCGATCATACCAGCACTAATGCACCGGATCCCATCAGAACTCCGCAGTTAAGCGTGCTTGGGCGAGAGTAGTACTAGGATGGGTGACCTCCTGGGAAGTCCTCGTGTTGCACTCGTGTTTTTGCTCTTTTGTTTTTCTTATTCGTTTTTTCTCTTTACCGCTTTTAACGTTAAGGCGTCCCTCGCTTGCACCGCACCGGGGGACCCACTAACGTGGCTGCCGACATAACTTTTCACCTCTCTTGTTCAAGCAAGTGAATACCTTAAGTGATTTCTTCGCGCTTAGGATATCGGGTGCGATCATACCAGCACTAATGCACCAGATCCCATCAGAACTCCGCAGTTAAGCGTGCTTGGGCGAGAGTAGTACTAGGATGGGTGACCTCCTGGGAAGTCCTCGTGTTGCACTCGTGTTTTTGCTCTTTTGTTTTTCTTATTCGTTTTTTCTCTTTACCGCTTTTAACGTTAAGGCGTTACTCGCTTGCACCGCACCGGGGGACCCACTAACGTGACTGCCGACATAACTTTTCACCTCTCTTGTTCAAGCAAGTGAACACATTAAGTGATTTCTTCGCGCTTAGGATATCGGGTGCGATCATACCAGCACTAATGCATCGGATCCCATCAGAACTCCGCAGTTAAGCGTGCTTGGGCGAGAGTAGTACTAGGATGGGTGACCTCCTCGGAAGTCCTCGTGTTGCACTCGTGTTTTTGCTCTTTTGTTTTTCTTATTCGTTTTTTCTCTTTACCGCTTTTAACGTTAAGGCGTTACTCGCTTGCACCGCACCGGGGGACCCACTAACGTGACTGCCGACATAACTTTTCACCTCTCTTGTTCAAGCAAGTGAACACATTAAGTGATTTCTTCGCGCTTAGGATATCGGGTGCGATCATACCAGCACTAATGCTTCGGATCCCATCAGAACTCCGCAGTTAAGCGTGCTTGGGCGAGAGTAGTACTAGGATGGGTGACCTCCTGGGAAGTCCTCGTGTTGCACTCGTGTTTTTGCTCTTTTGTTTTTCTTATTCGTTTTTTCTCTTTACCGCTTTTAACGTTAAGGCGTTCCTTGCTTGCACCGCACCGGGGGACACACTAACGTGACTGCCGACATAACTTTTCACCTCTCTTGTTCAAGCAAGTGAACACCTTAAGTGATTTCTTCGCGCTTAGGATATCGGGTGCGATCATACCAGCACTAATGCACCGGATCCCATCAGAACTCCGCAGTTAAGCGTGCTTGGGCGAGAGTAGTACTAGGATGGGTGACCTCCTGGGAAGTCCTCGTGTTGCACTCGAGTTTTTGCTCTTTTGTTTTTCTTATTCGTTTTTTCTCTTTACCGCTTTTAACGTTAAGGCGTCCCTCGCTTGCACCGCACCGGTGGACCCACTAACGTGACTGCCGACATAACTTTTCACCTCTCTTGTTCAAGCAAGTGAACACCTTAAGTGATTTCTTCGCGCTTAGGATATCGGGTGCGATCATACCAGCACTAATGCACCGGATCCCATCAGAACTCCGCAGTTAAGCGTGTTTAGGCGAGAGTAGTACTAGGATGGGTGACCTCCTGGGAAGTCCTCGTGTTGCACTCGTGTTTTTGCTCTTTTGTTTTTCTTATTCGTTTTTTCTCTTTACCGCTTTTAACGTTAAGGCGTCCCTCGCTTGCACCGCACCGGTGGACCCACTAACGTGACTGCCGACATAACTTTTCACCTCTCTTGTTCAAGCAAGTGAACACCTTAACTGATTTCTTCGCGCTTAGGATATCGGGTGCGATCATACCAGCACTAATGCACCGGATCCCATCAGAACTCCGCAGTTAAGCGTGCTTGGGCGAGAGTAGTACTAGGATGGGTGACCTCCTGGGAAGTCCTCGTGTTGCACTCGTGTTTTTGCTCTTTTGTTTTTCTTATTCGTTTTTTCTCTTTACCGCTTTTAACGTTAAGGCGTTCCTTGCTTGCACCGCACCGGGGGACACACTAACGTGACTGCCGACATAACTTTTCACCTCTCTTGTTCAAGCAAGTGAACACCTTAAGTGATTTCTTCGCGCTTAGGATATCGGGTGCGATCATACCAGCACTAATGCACCGGATCCCATCAGAACTCCGCAGTTAAGCGTGCTTAGGCGAGAGTAGTACTAGGATGGGTGACCTCCTGGGAAGTCCTCGTGTTGCACTCGTGTTTTTGCTCTTTTGTTTTTCTTATTCATTTTTTCTCTTTACCGCTTTTAACGTTAAGGCGTCCCTCGCTTGCACCGCACCGGGGGACCCACTAACGTGACTGTCGACATAACTTTTCACCTCTCTTGTTCAAGCAAGTGAACACCTTAACTGATTTCTTCGTGCTTAGGATTTCGGGTGCGATCATACCAGCACTAATGCACCGGATCCCATCAGAACTCCGCAGTTAAGCGTGCTTGGGCGAGAGTAGTACTAGGATGGGTGACCTCCTGGGAAGTCCTCGTGTTGCACTCGTGTTTTTGCTCTTTTGTTTTTCTTATTCGTTTTTTCTCTTTACCGCTTTTAACGTTAAGGCGTCCCTCGCTTGCACCGCACCGGGGGACCCACTAACGTGGCTGCCGACATAACTTTTCACCTCTCTTGTTCAAGCAAGTGAATACCTTAAGTGATTTCTTCGCGCTTAGGATATCGGGTGCGATCATACCAGCACTAATGCACCAGATCCCATCAGAACTCCGCAGTTAAGCGTGCTTGGGCGAGAGTAGTACTAGGATGGGTGACCTCCTGGGAAGTCCTCGTGTTGCACTCGTGTTTTTGCTCTTTTGTTTTTCTTATTCGTTTTTTCTCTTTACCGCTTTTAACGTTAAGGCGTTACTCGCTTGCACCGCACCGGGGGACCCACTAACGTGACTGCCGACATAACTTTTCACCTCTCTTGTTCAAGCAAGTGAACACATTAAGTGATTTCTTCGCGCTTAGGATATCGGGTGCGATCATACCAGCACTAATGCATCGGATCCCATCAGAACTCCGCAGTTAAGCGTGCTTGGGCGAGAGTAGTACTAGGATGGGTGACCTCCTGGGAAGTCCTCGTGTTGCACTCGTGTTTTTGCTCTTTTGTTTTTCTTATTTGTTTTTTCTCTTTACCGCTTTTAACGTTAAGGCGTTCCTCGCTTGCACCGCACCGGGGGACCCACTAACGTGACTGCCGACATAACTTTTCACCTCTCTTGTTCAAGCAAGTGAACACATTAAGTGATTTCTTCGCGCTTAGGATATCGGGTGCGATCATACCAGCACTAATGCACCGGATCCCATCAGAACTCCGCAGTTAAGCGTGCTTAGGCGAGAGTAGTACTAGGATGGGTGACCTCCTGGGAAGTCCTCGTGTTGCACTCGTGTTTTTGCTCTTTTGTTTTTTTTATTCGTTTTTTCTCTTTACCGCTTTTAACGTTAAGGCGTCCCTCGCTTGCACCGCACCGGTGGACCCACTAACGTGACTGCCGACATAACTTTTCACCTCTCTTGTTCAAGCAAGTGAACACCTTAACTGATTTCTTCGCGCTTAGGATATCGGGTGCGATCATACCAGCACTAATGCACCGGATCCCATCTGAACTCCGCAGTTAAGCGTGCTTGGGCGAGAGTAGTACTAGGATGGGTGACCTCCTGGGAAGTCCTCGTGTTGCACTCGTGTTTTTGCTCTTTTGTTTTTCTTATTCGTTTTTTCTCTTTACCGCTTTTAACGTTAAGGCGTCCCTCGCTTGCACCGCACCGGGGGACCCACTAACGTGGCTGCCGACATAACTTTTCACCTCTCTTGTTCAAGCAAGTGAACACCTTAAGTGATTTCTTCGCGCTTAGGATATCGGGTGCGATCATACCAGCACTAATGCACCGGATCCCATCAGAACTTCGCAGTTAAGCGTGCTTGGGCGAGAGTAGTACTAGGATGGGTGACCTCCTGGGAAGTCCTCGTGTTGCACTCGTGTTTTTGCTCTTTTGTTTTTCTTATTCGTTTTTTCTCTTTACCGCTTTTAACGTTAAGGCGTCCCTCGCTTGCACCGCACCGGTGGACCCACTAACGTGACTGCCGACATAACTTTTCACCTCTCTTGTTCAAGCAAGTGAACACCTTAAGTGATTTCTTCGCGCTTAGGATATCGGGTGCGATCATACCAGCACTAATGCACCGGATCCCATCAGAACTCCGCAGTTAAGCGTGCTTAGGCGAGAGTAGTACTAGGATGGGTGACCTCCTGGGAAGTCCTCGTGTTGCACTCGTGTTTTTGCTCTTTTGTTTTTCTTATTCATTTTTTCTCTTTACCGCTTTTAACGTTAAGGCGTCCCTCGCTTGCACCGCACCGGGGGACCCACTAACGTGACTGTCGACATAACTTTTCACCTCTCTTGTTCAAGCAAGTGAACACCTTAACTGATTTTTTCGCGCTTAGGATTTCGGGTGTGATCATACCAGCACTAATGCACCGGATCCCATCAGAACTCCGCAGTTAAGCGTGCTTGGGCGAGAGTAGTACTAGGATGGGTGACCTCCTGGGAAGTCCTCGTGTTGCACTCGTGTTTTTGCTCTTTTGTTTTTCTTATTCGTTTTTTCTCTTTACCGCTTTTAACGTTAAGGCGTCCCTCGCTTGCACCGCACCGGGGGACCCACTAACGTGGCTGCCGACATAACTTTTCACCTCTCTTGTTCAAGCAAGTGAATACCTTAAGTGATTTCTTCGCGCTTAGGATATCGGGTGCAATCATACCAGCACTAATGCACCGGATCCCATCAGAACTCCGCAGTTAAGCGTGCTTGGGCGAAAGTAGTACTAGGATGGGTGACCTCCTGGGAAGTCCTCGTGTTGCACTCGTGTTTTTGCTCTTTTGTTTTTCTTATTCGTTTTTTCTCTTTACCGCTTTTAACGTTAAGGCGTTCCTCGCTTGCACCGCACCGGGGGACCCACTAACGTGACTGCCGACATAACTTTTCACCTCTCTTGTTCAAGCAAGTGAACACATTAAGTGATTTCTTCGCGCTTAGGATATCGGGTGCGATCATACCAGCACTAATGCATCGGATCCCATCAGAACTCCGCAGTTAAGCGTGCTTGGGCGAGAGTAGTACTAGGATGGGTGACCTCCTGGGAAGTCCTCGTGTTGCACTCGTGTTTTTGCTCTTTTGTTTTTCTTATTCGTTTTTTCTCTTTACCGCTTTTAACGTTAAGGCGTTCCTCGCTTGCACCGCACCGGGGGGCCCACTAACATGACTGCCGACATAACTTTTCACCTCTCTTGTTCAAGCAAGTGAACACATTAAGTGATTTCTTCGCGCTTAGGATATCGGGTGCGATCATACCAGCACTAATGCACCGGATCCCATCAGAACTCCGCAGTTAAGCGTGCTTAGGCGAGAGTAGTACTAGGATGGGTGACCTCCTGGGAAGTCCTCGTGTTGCACTCGTGTTTTTGCTCTTTTGTTTTTCTTATTCGTTTTTTCTCTTTACCGCTTTTAACGTTAAGGCGTCCCTCGCTTGCACCGCACCGGTGGACCCACTAACGTGACTGCCGACATAACTTTTCACCTCTCTTGTTCAAGCAAGTGAACACCTTAACTGATTTTTTCGCGCTTAGGATTTCGGGTGTGATCATACCAGCACTAATGCACCGGATCCCATCAGAACTCCGCAGTTAAGCGTACTTGGGCGAGAGTAGTACTAGGATGGGTGACCTCCTGGGAAGTCCTCGTGTTGCACTCGTGTTTTTGCTCTTTTGTTTTTCTTATTCGTTTTTTCTCTTTACCGCTTTTAACGTTAAGGCGTCCCTCGCTTGCACCGCACCGGGGGACCCACTAACGTGGCTGCCGACATAACTTTTCACCTCTCTTGTTCAAGCAAGTGAATACCTTAAGTGATTTCTTCGCGCTTAGGATATCGGGTGCAATCATACCAGCACTAATGCACCGGATCCCATCAGAACTCCGCAGTTAAGCGTGCTTGGGCGAAAGTAGTACTAGGATGGGTGACCTCCTGGGAAGTCCTCGTGTTGCACTCGTGTTTTTGCTCTTTTGTTTTTCTTATTCGTTTTTTCTCTTTACCGCTTTTAACGTTAAGGCGTTCCTCGCTTGCACCGCACCGGGGGACCCACTAACGTGACTGCCGACATAACTTTTCACCTCTCTTGTTCAAGCAAGTGAACACATTAAGTGATTTCTTCGCGCTTAGGATATCGGGTGCGATCATACCAGCACTAATGCATCGGATCCCATCAGAACTCCGCAGTTAAGCGTGCTTGGGCGAGAGTAGTACTAGGATGGGTGACCTCCTGGGAAGTCCTCGTGTTGCACTCGTGTTTTTGCTCTTTTGTTTTTCTTATTCGTTTTTTCTCTTTACCGCTTTTAACGTTAAGGCGTTCCTCGCTTGCACCGCACCGGGGGGCCCACTAACATGACTGCCGACATAACTTTTCACCTCTCTTGTTCAAGCAAGTGAACACATTAAGTGATTTCTTCGCGCTTAGGATATCGGGTGCGATCATACCAGCACTAATGCACCGGATCCCATCAGAACTCCGCAGTTAAGCGTGCTTAGGCGAGAGTAGTACTAGGATGGGTGACCTCCTGGGAAGTCCTCGTGTTGCACTCGTGTTTTTGCTCTTTTGTTTTTCTTATTCGTTTTTTCTCTTTACCGCTTTTAACGTTAAGGCGTCCCTCGCTTGCACCGCACCGGTGGACCCACTAACGTGACTGCCGACATAACTTTTCACCTCTCTTGTTCAAGCAAGTGAACACCTTAAGTGATTTCTTCGCGCTTAGGATATCGGGTGCGATCATACCAGCACTAATGCACCGGATCCCATCAGAACTCCGCAGTTAAGCGTACTTGGGCGAGAGTAGTACTAGGATGGGTGACCTCCTGGGAAGTCCTCGTGTTGCACTCGTGTTTTTGCTCTTTTGTTTTTCTTATTCGTTTTTTCTCTTTACCGCTTTTAACGTTAAGGCGTTCCTTGCTTGCACCGCACCGGGGGACCCACTAACGTGACTGCCGACATAACTTTTCACCTCTCTTGTTCAAGCAAGTGAACACCTTAAGTGATTTCTTCGCGCTTAGGATATCGGGTGCGATCATACCAGCACTAATGCACCGGATCCCATCAGAACTCCGCAGTTAAGCGTGCTTGGGCGAGAGTAGTACTAGGATGGGTGACCTCCTGGGAAGTCCTCGTGTTGCACTCGTGTTTTTGCTCTTTTGTTTTTCTTATTCGTTTTTTCTCTTTACCGCTTTTAACGTTAAGGCGTTCCTCGCTTGCACCGCACCGGGGGACCCACTAACGTGACTGCCGACATAACTTTTCACCTCTCTTGTTCAAGCAAGTGAACACATTAAGTGATTTCTTCGCGCTTAGGATATCGGGTGCGATCATACCAGCACTAATGCATCGGATCCCATCAGAACTCCGCAGTTAAGCGTGCTTGGGCGAGAGTAGTACTAGGATGGGTGACCTCCTGGGAAGTCCTCGTGTTGCACTCGTGTTTTTGCTCTTTTGTTTTTCTTATTCGTTTTTTCTCTTTACCGCTTTTAACGTTAAGGCGTTCCTCGCTTGCACCGCACCGGGGGACCCACTAACGTGACTGCCGACATAACTTTTCACCTCTCTTGTTCAAGCAAGTGAACACATTAAGTGATTTCTTCGCGCTTAGGATATCGGGTGCGATCATACCAGCACTAATGCACCGGATCCCATCAGAACTCCGCAGTTAAGCGTGCTTAGGCGAGAGTAGTACTAGGATGGGTGACCTCCTGGGAAGTCCTCGTGTTGCACTCGTGTTTTTGCTCTTTTGTTTTTCTTATTCGTTTTTTCTCTTTACCGCTTTTAACGTTAAGGCGTCCCTCGCTTGCACCGCACCGGGGGACCCACTAACGTGGCTGCCGACATAACTTTTCACCTCTCTTGTTCAAGCAAGTGAACACCTTAAGTGATTTCTTCGCGCTTAGGATATCGGGTGCGATCATACCAGCACTAATGCACCGGATCCCATCAGAACTTCGCAGTTAAGCGTGCTTGGGCGAGAGTAGTACTAGGATGGGTGACCTCCTGCGAAGTCCTCGTGTTGCACTCGTGTTTTTGCTCTTTTGTTTTTCTTATTCGTTTTTTCTCTTTACCGCTTTTAACGTTAAGGCGTCCCTCGCTTGCACCGCACCGGTGGACCCACTAACGTGACTGCCGACATAACTTTTCACCTCTCTTGTTCAAGCAAGTGAACACCTTAAGTGATTTCTTCGCGCTTAGGATATCGGGTGCGATCATACCAGCACTAATGCACCGGATCCCATCAGAACTCCGCAGTTAAGCGTGCTTAGGCGAGAGTAGTACTAGGATGGGTGACCTCCTGGGAAGTCCTCGTGTTGCACTCGTGTTTTTGCTCTTTTGTTTTTCTTATTCATTTTTTCTCTTTACCGCTTTTAACGTTAAGGCGTCCCTCGCTTGCACCGCACCGGGGGACCCACTAACGTGACTGTCGACATAACTTTTCACCTCTCTTGTTCAAGCAAGTGAACACCTTAACTGATTTTTTCGCGCTTAGGATTTCGGGTGTGATCATACCAGCACTAATGCACCGGATCCCATCAGAACTCCGCAGTTAAGCGTGCTTGGGCGAGAGTAGTACTAGGATGGGTGACCTCCTGGGAAGTCCTCGTGTTGTACTCGTGTTTTTGCTCTTTTGTTTTTCTTATTCGTTTTTTCTCTTTACCGCTTTTAAC
Source organism: Ficus hirta (assembly GCA_038430175.1). Classification (NCBI taxonomy): domain Eukaryota; kingdom Viridiplantae; phylum Streptophyta; class Magnoliopsida; order Rosales; family Moraceae; genus Ficus; species Ficus hirta. The sequence continues at coordinate 31,578 of JBBWSE010000020.1, read as the reverse complement.
GTTAAGGCGTCCCTCGCTTGCACCGCACCGGGGGACCCACTAACGTGGCTGCCGACATAACTTTTCACCTCTCTTGTTCAAGCAAGTGAATACCTTAAGTGATTTCTTCGCGCTTAGGATATCGGGTGCAATCATACCAGCACTAATGCACCGGATCCCATCAGAACTCCGCAGTTAAGCGTGCTTGGGCGAAAGTAGTACTAGGATGGGTGACCTCCTGGGAAGTCCTCGTGTTGCACTCGTGTTTTTGCTCTTTTGTTTTTCTTATTCGTTTTTTCTCTTTACCGCTTTTAACGTTAAGGCGTTCCTCGCTTGCACCGCACCGGGGGACCCACTAACGTGACTGCCGACATAACTTTTCACCTCTCTTGTTCAAGCAAGTGAACACATTAAGTGATTTCTTCGCGCTTAGGATATCGGGTGCGATCATACCAGCACTAATGCATCGGATCCCATCAGAACTCCGCAGTTAAGCGTGCTTGGGCGAGAGTAGTACTAGGATGGGTGACCTCCTGGGAAGTCCTCGTATTGCACTCGTGTTTTTGCTCTTTTGTTTTTCTTATTCGTTTTTTCTCTTTACCGCTTTTAACGTTAAGGCGTTCCTCGCTTGCACCGCACCGGGGGGCCCACTAACATGACTGCCGACATAACTTTTCACCTCTCTTGTTCAAGCAAGTGAACACATTAAGTGATTTCTTCGCGCTTAGGATATCGGGTGCGATCATACCAGCACTAATGCACCGGATCCCATCAGAACTCCGCAGTTAAGCGTGCTTAGGCGAGAGCAGTACTAGGATGGGTGACCTCCTGGGAAGTCCTCGTGTTGCACTCGTGTTTTTGCTCTTTTGTTTTTCTTATTCGTTTTTTCTCTTTACCGCTTTTAACGTTAAGGCGTCCCTCGCTTGCACCGCACCGGTGGACCCACTAACGTGACTGCCGACATAACTTTTCACCTCTCTTGTTCAAGCAAGTGAACACCTTAAGTGATTTCTTCGCGCTTAGGATATCGGGTGCGATCATACCAGCACTAATGCACCGGATCCCATCAGAACTCCGCAGTTAAGCGTACTTGGGCGAGAGTAGTACTAGGATGGGTGACCTCCTGGGAAGTCCTCGTGTTGCACTCGTGTTTTTGCTCTTTTGTTTTTCTTATTCGTTTTTTCTCTTTACCGCTTTTAACGTTAAGGCGTTCCTTGCTTGCACCGCACCGGGGGACCCACTAACGTGACTGCCGACATAACTTTTCACCTCTCTTGTTCAAGCAAGTGAACACCTTAAGTGATTTCTTCGCGCTTAGGATATCGGGTGCGATCATACCAGCACTAATGCACCGGATCCCATCAGAACTCCGCAGTTAAGCGTGCTTGGGCGAGAGTAGTACTAGGATGGGTGACCTCCTGGGAAGTCCTCGTGTTGCACTCGTGTTTTTGCTCTTTTGTTTTTCTTATTCGTTTTTTCTCTTTACCGCTTTTAACGTTAAGGCGTTCCTCGCTTGCACCGCACCGGGGGACCCACTAACGTGACTGCCGACATAACTTTTCACCTCTCTTGTTCAAGCAAGTGAACACATTAAGTGATTTCTTCGCGCTTAGGATATCGGGTGCGATCATACCAGCACTAATGCATCGGATCCCATCAGAACTCCGCAGTTAAGCGTGCTTGGGCGAGAGTAGTACTAGGATGGGTGACCTCCTGGGAAGTCCTCGTGTTGCACTCGTGTTTTTGCTCTTTTGTTTTTCTTATTCATTTTTTCTCTTTACCGCTTTTAACGTTAAGGCGTTCCTCGCTTGCACCGCACCGGGGGACCCACTAACGTGACTGCCGACATAACTTTTCACCTCTCTTGTTCAAGCAAGTGAACACATTAAGTGATTTCTTCGCGCTTAGGATATCGGGTGCGATCATACCAGCACTAATGCACCGGATCCCATCAGAACTCCGCAGTTAAGCGTGCTTAGGCGAGAGTAGTACTAGGATGGGTGACCTCCTGGGAAGTCCTCGTGTTGCACTCGTGTTTTTGCTCTTTTGTTTTTCTTATTCGTTTTTTCTCTTTACCGCTTTTAACGTTAAGGCGTCCCTCGCTTGCACCGCACCGGTGGACCCACTAACGTGACTGCCGACATAACTTTTCACCTCTCTTGTTCAAGCAAGTGAACACCTTAACTGATTTCTTCGCGCTTAGGATATCGGGTGCGATCATACCAGCACTAATGCACCGGATCCCATCAGAACTCCGCAGTTAAGCGTGCTTGGGCGAGAGTAGTACTAGGATGGGTGACCTCCTGGGAAGTCCTCGTGTTGCACTCGTGTTTTTGCTCTTTTGTTTTTCTTATTCGTTTTTTCTCTTTACCGCTTTTAACGTTAAGGCGTCCCTCGCTTGCACCGCACCGGGGGACCCACTAACGTGGCTGCCGACATAACTTTTCACCTCTCTTGTTCAAGCAAGTGAACACCTTAAGTGATTTCTTCGCGCTTAGGATATCGGGTGCGATCATACCAGCACTAATGCACCGGATCCCATCAGAACTTCGCAGTTAAGCGTGCTTGGGCGAGAGTAGTACTAGGATGGGTGACCTCCTGGGAAGTCCTCGTGTTGCACTCGTGTTTTTGCTCTTTTGTTTTTCTTATTCGTTTTTTCTCTTTACCGCTTTTAACGTTAAGGCGTCCCTCGCTTGCACCGCACCGGTGGACCCACTAACGTGACTGCCGACATAACTTTTCACCTCTCTTGTTCAAGCAAGTGAACACCTTAAGTGATTTCTTCGCGCTTAGGATATCGGGTGCGATCATACCAGCACTAATGCACCGGATCCCATCAGAACTCCGCAGTTAAGCGTGCTTAGGCGAGAGTAGTACTAGGATGGGTGACCTCCTGGGAAGTCCTCGTGTTGCACTCGTGTTTTTGCTCTTTTGTTTTTCTTATTCATTTTTTCTCTTTACCGCTTTTAACGTTAAGGCGTCCCTCGCTTGCACCGCACCGGGGGACCCACTAACGTGACTGTCGACATAACTTTTCACCTCTCTTGTTCAAGCAAGTGAACACCTTAACTGATTTCTTCGCGCTTAGGATTTCGGGTGCGATCATACCAGCACTAATGCACCGGATCCCATCAGAACTCCGCAGTTAAGCGTGCTTGGACGAGAGTAGTACTAGGATGGGTGACCTCCTGGGAAGTCCTCGTGTTGCACTCGTGTTTTTGCTCTTTTGTTTTTCTTATTCGTTTTTTCTTTTTACCGCTTTTAACGTTAAGGCGTTCCTCGCTTGCACCGCACCGGGGGACCCACTAACGTGACTGCCGACATAACTTTTCCCCTCTCTTGTTCAAGCAAGTGAACACATTAAGTGATTTCTTCGCGCTTAGGATATCGGGTGCGATCATACCAGCACTAATGCATCGGATCCCATCAGAACTCCGCAGTTAAGCGTGCTTGGGCGAGAGTAGTACTAGGATGGGTGACCTCCTGGGAAGTCCACGTGTTGCACTCGTGTTTTTGCTCTTTTGTTTTTCTTATTCGTTTTTTCTCTTTACCGCTTTTAACGTTAAGGCGTTCCTCGCTTGCACCGCACCGGGGGACCCACTAACGTGACTGCCGACATAACTTTTCACCTCTCTTGTTCAAGCAAGTGAACACATTAAGTGATTTCTTCGCGCTTAGGATATCGGGTGCGATCATACCAGCACTAATGCACCGGATCCCATCAGAACTCCGCAGTTAAGCGTGCTTAGGCGAGAGTAGTACTAGGATGGGTGACCTCCTGGGAAGTCCTCGTGTTGCACTCGTGTTTTTGCTCTTTTGTTTTTCTTATTCGTTTTTTCTCTTTACCGCTTTTAACGTTAAGGCGTCCCTCGCTTGCACCGCACCGGTGGACCCACTAACGTGACTGCCGACATAACTTTTCACCTCTCTTGTTCAAGCAAGTGAACACCTTAACTGATTTCTTCGCGCTTAGGATATCGGGTGCGATCATACCAGCACTAATGCACCGGATCCCATCAGAACTCCGCAGTTAAGCGTGCTTGGGCGAGAGTAGTACTAGGATGGGTGACCTCCTGGGAAGTCCTCGTGTTGCACTCGTGTTTTTGCTCTTTTGTTTTTCTTATTCGTTTTTTCTCTTTACCGCTTTTAACGTTAAGGCGTTCCTTGCTTGCACCGCACCGGGGGACACACTAACGTGACTGCCGACATAACTTTTCACCTCTCTTGTTCAAGCAAGTGAACACCTTAAGTGATTTCTTCGCGCTTAGGATATCGGGTGCGATCATACCAGCACTAATGCACCGGATCCCATCAGAACTCCGCAGTTAAGCGTGCTTGGGTGAGAGTAGTACTAGGATGGGTGACCTCCTGGGAAGTCCTCGTGTTGCACTCGTGTTTTTGCTCTTTTGTTTTTCTTATTCGTTTTTTCTCTTTACCGCTTTTAACGTTAAGGCGTCCCTCGCTTGCACCGCACCGGTGGACCCACTAACGTGACTGCCGACATAACTTTTCACCTCTCTTGTTCAAGCAAGTGAACACCTTAAGTGATTTCTTCGCGCTTAGGATATCGGGTGCGATCATACCAGCACTAATGCACCGGATCCCATCAGAACTTCGCAGTTAAGCGTGCTTGGGCGAGAGTAGTACTAGGATGGGTGACCTCCTGGGAAGTCCTCGTGTTGCACTCGTGTTTTTGCTCTTTTGTTTTTCTTATTCGTTTTTTCTCTTTACCGCTTTTAACGTTAAGGCGTCCCTCGCTTGCACCGCACCGGGGGACCCACTAACGTGGCTGCCAACATAACTTTTCACCTCTCTTGTTCAAGCAAGTGAACACCTTAAGTGATTTCTTCGCGCTTAGGATATCGGGTGCGATCATACCAGCACTAATGCACCGGATCCCATCAGAACTTCGCAGTTAAGCGTGCTTGGGCGAGAGTAGTACTAGGATGGGTGACCTCCTGGGAAGTCCTCGTGTTGCACTCGTGTTTTTGCTCTTTTGTTTTTCTTATTCGTTTTTTCTCTTTACCGCTTTTAACGTTAAGGCGTCCCTCGCTTGCACCGCACCGGTGGACCCACTAACGTGACTGCCGACATAACTTTTCACCTCTCTTGTTCAAGCAAGTGAACACCTTAAGTGATTTCTTCGCGCTTAGTATATCGGGTGCGATCATACCAGCACTAATGCACCGGATCCCATCAGAACTCCGTAGTTAAGCGTGCTTAGGCGAGAGTAGTACTAGGATGGGTGACCTCCTGGGAAGTCCTCGTGTTGCACTCGTGTTTTTGCTCTTTTGTTTTTCTTATTCATTTTTTCTCTTTACCGCTTTTAACGTTAAGGCGTCCCTCGCTTGCACCGCACCGGGGGACCCACTAACGTGACTGTCGACATAACTTTTCACCTCTCTTGTTCAAGCAAGTGAACACCTTAACTGATTTCTTCGAGCTTAGGATTTCGGGTGCGATCATACCAGCACTAATGCACCGGATCCCATCAGAACTCCGCAGTTAAGCGTGCTTGGGCGAGAGTAGTACTAGGATGGGTGACCTCCTGGGAAGTCCTCGTGTTGCACTCGTGTTTTTGCTCTTTTGTTTTTCTTATTCGTTTTTTCTCTTTACCGCTTTTAACGTTAAGGCGTCCCTCGCTTGCACCGCACCGGGGGACCCACTAACGTGACTGTCGACATAACTTTTCACCTCTCTTGTTCAAGCAAGTGAACACCTTAACTAATTTCTTCGAGCTTAGGATTTCGGGTGCGATCATACCAGCACTAATGCACCGGATCCCATCAGAACTCCGCAGTTAAGCGTGCTTGGGCGAGAGTAGTACTAGGATGGGTGACCTCCTGGGAAGTCCTCGTGTTGCACTCGTGTTTTTGCTCTTTTGTTTTTCTTATTCGTTTTTTCTCTTTACCGCTTTTAACGTTAAGGCGTCCCTCGCTTGCACCGCACCGGGGGACCCACTAACGTGGCTGCCGACATAACTTTTCACCTCTCTTGTTCAAGCAAGTGAATACCTTAAGTGATTTCTTCGCGCTTAGGATATCGGGTGCGATCATACCAGCACTAATGCACCGGATCCCATCAGAACTCCGCAGTTAAGCGTGCTTGGGCGAGAGTAGTACTAGGATGGGTGACCTCCTGGGAAGTCCTCGTGTTGCACTCGTGTTTTTGCTCTTTTGTTTTTCTTATTCGTTTTTTCTCTTTACCGCTTTTAACGTTAAGGCGTTCCTCGCTTGCACCGCACCGGGGGACCCACTAACGTGACTGCCGACATAACTTTTCACCTCTCTTGTTCAAGCAAGTGAACACATTAAGTGATTTCTTCGCGCTTAGGATATCGGGTGCGATCATACCAGCACTAATGCATCGGATCCCATCAGAACTCCGCAGTTAAGCGTGCTTGGGCGAGAGTAGTACTAGGATGGGTGACCTCCTGGGAAGTCCTCGTGTTGCACTCGTGTTTTTGCTCTTTTGTTTTTCTTATTCGTTTTTTCTCTTTACCGCTTTTAACGTTAAGGCGTCCCTCGCTTGCACCGCACCGGTGGACCCACTAACGTGACTGCCGACATAACTTTTCACCTCTCTTGTTCAAGCAAGTGAACACCTTAAGTGATTTCTTCGCGCTTAGGATATCGGGTGCGATCATACCAGCACTAATGCACCGGATCCCATCAGAACTTCGCAGTTAAGCGTGCTTGGGCGAGAGTAGTACTAGGATGGGTGACCTCCTGGGTAGTCCTCGTGTTGCACTCGTGTTTTTGCTCTTTTGTTTTTATTATTCGTTTTTTCTCTTTACCGCTTTTAACGTTAAGGCGTCCCTCGCTTGCACCGCACCGGTGGACCCACTAACGTGACTGCCGACATAACTTTTCACCTCTCTTGTTCAAGCAAGTGAACACCTTAAGTGATTTCTTCGCGCTTAGGATATCGGGTGCGATCATACCAGCACTAATGCACCGGATCCCATCAGAACTCCGCAGTTAAGCGTGCTTAGGTGAGAGTAGTACTAGGATGGGTGACCTCCTGGGAAGTCCTCGTGTTGCACTCGTGTTTTTGCTCTTTTGTTTTTCTTATTCATTTTTTCTCTTTACCGCTTTTAACGTTAAGGCGTCCCTCGCTTGCACCGCACCGGGGGACCCACTAACGTGACTGTCGACATAACTTTTCACCTCTCTTGTTCAAGCAAGTGAACACCTTAACTGATTTCTTCGCGCTTAGGATTTCGGGTGCGATCATACCAGCACTAATGCACCGGATCCCATCAGAACTTCGCAGTTAAGCGTGCTTGGGCGAGAGTAGTACTAGGATGGGTGACCTCCTGGGAAGTCCTCGTGTTGCACTCGTGTTTTTGCTCTTTTGTTTTTCTTATTCGTTTTTTCTCTTTACCGCTTTTAACGTTAAGGCGTCCCTCGCTTGCACCGCACCGGGGGACCCACTAACGTGGCCGCCGACATAACTTTTCACCTCTCTTGTTCAAGCAAGTGAATACCTTAAGTGATTTCTTCGCGCTTAGGATATCGGGTGCGATCATACCAGCACTAATGCACCGGATCCCATCAGAACTCCGCAGTTAAGCGTGCTTGGGCGAGAGTAGTACTAGGATGGGTGACCTCCTGGGAAGTCCTCGTGTTGCACTCGTGTTTTTGCTCTTTTGTTTTTCTTATTTGTTTTTTCTCTTTACCGCTTTTAACGTTAAGGCGTTCCTCGCTTGCACCGCACCGGGGGACCCACTAACGTGACTTCCGACATAACTTTTCACCTCTCTTGTTCAAGCAAGTGAACACATTAAGTGATTTCTTCGCGCTTAGGATATCGGGTGCGATCATACCAGCACTAATGCATCGGATCCCATCAGAACTCCGCAGCTAAGCGTGCTTGGGCGAGAGTAGTACTAGGATGGGTGACCTCCTGGGAAGTCCTCGTGTTGCACTCGTGTTTTTGCTCTTTTGTTTTTCTTATTCGTTTTTTCTCTTTACCGCTTTTAACGTTAAGGCGTCCCTCGCTTGCACCGCACCGGTGGACCCACTAACGTGACTGCCGACATAACTTTTCACCTCTCTTGTTCAACCAAGTGAACACCTTAACTGATTTCTTCGCGCTTAGGATTTCGGGTGCGATCATACCAGCACTAATGCACCGGATCCCATCAGAACTCCGCAGTTAAGCGTGCTTGGGCGAGAGTAGTACTAGGATGGGTGACCTCCTGGGAAGTCCTCGTGTTGCACTCGTGTTTTTGCTCTTTTGTTTTTCTTATTCGTTTTTTCTCTTTACCGCTTTTAACGTTAAGGCGTCCCTCGCTTGCACCGCACCGGGGGACCCACTAACGTGGCTGCCAACATAACTTTTCACCTCTCTTGTTCAAGCAAGTGAACACCTTAAGTGATTTCTTCGCGCTTAGGATATCGGGTGCGATCATACCAGCACTAATGCACCGGATCCCATCAGAACTTCGCAGTTAAGCGTGCTTGGGCGAGAGTAGTACTAGGATGGGTGACCTCCTGGGAAGTCCTCGTGTTGCACTCGTGTTTTTGCTCTTTTGTTTTTCTTATTCGTTTTTTCTCTTTACCGCTTTTAACGTTAAGGCGTCCCTCGCTTGCACCGCACCGGTGGACCCACTAACGTGACTGCCGACATAACTTTTCACCTCTCTTGTTCAAGCAAGTGAACACCTTAAGTGATTTCTTCGCGCTTAGTATATCGGGTGCGATCATACCAGCACTAATGCACCGGATCCCATCAGAACTCCGTAGTTAAGCGTGCTTAGGCGAGAGTAGTACTAGGATGGGTGACCTCCTGGGAAGTCCTCGTGTTGCACTCGTGTTTTTGCTCTTTTGTTTTTCTTATTCATTTTTTCTCTTTACCGCTTTTAACGTTAAGGCGTCCCTCGCTTGCACCGCACCGGGGGACCCACTAACGTGACTGTCGACATAACTTTTCACCTCTCTTGTTCAAGCAAGTGAACACCTTAACTGATTTCTTCGCGCTTAGGATTTCGGGTGCGATCATACCAGCACTAATGCACCGGATCCCATCAGAACTCCGCAGTTAAGCGTGCTTGGGCGAGAGTAGTACTAGGATGGGTGACCTCCTGGGAAGTCCTCGTGTTGCACTCGTGTTTTTGCTCTTTTGTTTTTCTTATTCGTTTTTTCTCTTTACCGCTTTTAACGTTAAGGCGTCCCTCGCTTGCACCGCACCGGGGGACCCACTAACGTGGCTGCCGACATAACTTTTCACCTCTCTTGTTCAAGCAAGTGAATACCTTAAGTGATTTCTTCGCGCTTAGGATATCGGGTGCGATCATACCAGCACTAATGCACCGGATCCCATCAGAACTCCGCAGTTAAGCGTGCTTGGACGAGAGTAGTACTAGGATGGGTGACCTCCTGGGAAGTCCTCGTGTTGCACTCGTGTTTTTGCTCTTTTGTTTTTCTTATTCGTTTTTTCTCTTTACCGCTTTTAACGTTAAGGCGTCCCTCGCTTGCACCGCACCGGGGGACCCACTAACGTGGCTGCCGACATAACTTTTCACCTCTCTTGTTCAAGCAAGTGAATACCTTAAGTGATTTCTTCGCGCTTAGGATATCGGGTGCGATCATACCAGCACTAATGCACCGGATCCCATCAGAACTCCGCAGTTAAGCGTGCTTGGGCGAGAGTAGTACTAGGATGGGTGACCTCCTGGGAAGTCCTCGTGTTGCACTCGTGTTTTTGCTCTTTTGTTTTTCTTATTCGTTTTTTCTCTTTACCGCTTTTAACGTTAAGGCGTCCCTCGCTTGCACCGCACCGGGGGACCCACTAACGTGACTTCCGACATAACTTTTCACCTCTCTTGTTCAAGCAAGTGAACACATTAAGTGATTTCTTCGCGCTTAGGATATCGGGTGCGATCATACCAGCACTAATGCATCGGATCCCATCAGAACTCCGCAGCTAAGCGTGCTTGGGCGAGAGTAGTACTAGGATGGGTGACCTCCTGGGAAGTCCTCGTGTTGCACTCGTGTTTTTGCTCTTTTGTTTTTCTTATTCGTTTTTTCTCTTTACCGCTTTTAACGTTAAGGCGTCCCTCGCTTGCACCGCACCGGTGGACCCACTAACGTGACTGCCGACATAACTTTTCACCTCTCTTGTTCAACCAAGTGAACACCTTAACTGATTTCTTCGCGCTTAGGATTTCGGGTGCGATCATACCAGCACTAATGCACCGGATCCCATCAGAACTCCGCAGTTAAGCGTGCTTGGGCGAGAGTAGTACTAGGATGGGTGACCTCCTGGGAAGTCCTCGTGTTGCACTCGTGTTTTTGCTCTTTTGTTTTTCTTATTCGTTTTTTCTCTTTACCGCTTTTAACGTTAAGGCGTCCCTCGCTTGCACCGCACCGGGGGACCCACTAACGTGGCTGCCAACATAACTTTTCACCTCTCTTGTTCAAGCAAGTGAACACCTTAAGTGATTTCTTCGCGCTTAGGATATCGGGTGCGATCATACCAGCACTAATGCACCGGATCCCATCAGAACTTCGCAGTTAAGCGTGCTTGGGCGAGAGTAGTACTAGGATGGGTGACCTCCTGGGAAGTCCTCGTGTTGCACTCGTGTTTTTGCTCTTTTGTTTTTCTTATTCGTTTTTTCTCTTTACCGCTTTTAACGTTAAGGCGTCCCTCGCTTGCACCGCACCGGTGGACCCACTAACGTGACTGCCGACATAACTTTTCACCTCTCTTGTTCAAGCAAGTGAACACCTTAAGTGATTTCTTCGCGCTTAGTATATCGGGTGCGATCATACCAGCACTAATGCACCGGATCCCATCAGAACTCCGTAGTTAAGCGTGCTTAGGCGAGAGTAGTACTAGGATGGGTGACCTCCTGGGAAGTCCTCGTGTTGCACTCGTGTTTTTGCTCTTTTGTTTTTCTTATTCATTTTTTCTCTTTACCGCTTTTAACGTTAAGGCGTCCCTCGCTTGCACCGCACCGGGGGACCCACTAACGTGACTGTCGACATAACTTTTCACCTCTCTTGTTCAAGCAAGTGAACACCTTAACTGATTTCTTCGCGCTTAGGATTTCGGGTGCGATCATACCAGCACTAATGCACCGGATCCCATCAGAACTCCGCAGTTAAGCGTGCTTGGGCGAGAGTAGTACTAGGATGGGTGACCTCCTGGGAAGTCCTCGTGTTGCACTCGTGTTTTTGCTCTTTTGTTTTTCTTATTCGTTTTTTCTCTTTACCGCTTTTAACGTTAAGGCGTCCCTCGCTTGCACCGCACCGGGGGACCCACTAACGTGGCTGCCGACATAACTTTTCACCTCTCTTGTTCAAGCAAGTGAATACCTTAAGTGATTTCTTCGCGCTTAGGATATCGGGTGCGATCATACCAGCACTAATGCACCGGATCCCATCAGAACTCCGCAGTTAAGCGTGCTTGGGCGAGAGTAGTACTAGGATGGGTGACCTCCTGGGAAGTCCTCGTGTTGCACTCGTGTTTTTGCTCTTTTGTTTTTCTTATTCGTTTTTTCTCTTTACCGCTTTTAACGTTAAGGCGTTCCTCGCTTGCACCGCACCGGGGGACCCACTAACGTGACTGCCGACATAACTTTTCACCTCTCTTGTTCAAGCAAGTGAACACATTAAGTGATTTCTTCGCGCTTAGGATATCGGGTGCGATCATACCAGCACTAATGCATCGGATCCCATCAGAACTCCGCAGTTAAGCGTGCTTGGGCGAGAGTAGTACTAGGATGGGTGACCTCCTGGGAAGTCCTCGTGTTGCACTCGTGTTTTTGCTCTTTTGTTTTTCTTATTCGTTTTTTCTCTTTACCGCTTTTAACGTTAAGGCGTCCCTCGCTTGCACCGCACCGGTGGACCCACTAACGTGACTGCCGACATAACTTTTCACCTCTCTTGTTCAAGCAAGTGAACACCTTAAGTGATTTCTTCGCGCTTAGGATATCGGGTGCGATCATACCAGCACTAATGCACCGGATCCCATCAGAACTTCGCAGTTAAGCGTGCTTGGGCGAGAGTAGTACTAGGATGGGTGACCTCCTGGGTAGTCCTCGTGTTGCACTCGTGTTTTTGCTCTTTTGTTTTTATTATTCGTTTTTTCTCTTTACCGCTTTTAACGTTAAGGCGTCCCTCGCTTGCACCGCACCGGTGGACCCACTAACGTGACTGCCGACATAACTTTTCACCTCTCTTGTTCAAGCAAGTGAACACCTTAAGTGATTTCTTCGCGCTTAGGATATCGGGTGCGATCATACCAGCACTAATGCACCGGATCCCATCAGAACTCCGCAGTTAAGCGTGCTTAGGTGAGAGTAGTACTAGGATGGGTGACCTCCTGGGAAGTCCTCGTGTTGCACTCGTGTTTTTGCTCTTTTGTTTTTCTTATTCATTTTTTCTCTTTACCGCTTTTAACGTTAAGGCGTCCCTCGCTTGCACCGCACCGGGGGACCCACTAACGTGACTGTCGACATAACTTTTCACCTCTCTTGTTCAAGCAAGTGAACACCTTAACTGATTTCTTCGCGCTTAGGATTTCGGGTGCGATCATACCAGCACTAATGCACCGGATCCCATCAGAACTCCGCAGTTAAGCGTGCTTGGGCGAGAGTAGTACTAGGATGGGTGACCTCCTGGGAAGTCCTCGTGTTGCACTCGTGTTTTTGCTCTTTTGTTTTTCTTATTCGTTTTTTCTCTTTACCGCTTTTAACGTTAAGGCGTCCCTCGCTTGCACCGCACCGGGGGACCCACTAACGTGGCTGCCGACATAACTTTTCACCTCTCTTGTTCAAGCAAGTGAATACCTTAAGTGATTTCTTCGCGCTTAGGATATCGGGTGCGATCATACCAGCACTAATGCACCGGATCCCATCAGAACTCCGCAGTTAAGCGTGCTTGGGCGAGAGTAGTACTAGGATGGGTGACCTCCTGGGAAGTCCTCGTGTTGCACTCGTGTTTTTGCTCTTTTGTTTTTCTTATTCGTTTTTTCTCTTTACCGCTTTTAACGTTAAGGCGTTCCTCGCTTGCACCGCACCGGGGGACCCACTAACGTGACTGCCGACATAACTTTTCACCTCTCTTGTTCAAGCAAGTGAACACATTAAGTGATTTCTTCGCGCTTAGGATATCGGGTGCGATCATACCAGCACTAATGCATCGGATCCCATCAGAACTCCGCAGTTAAGCGTGCTTGGGCGAGAGTAGTACTAGGATGGGTGACCTCCTGGGAAGTCCTCGTGTTGCACTCGTGTTTTTGCTCTTTTGTTTTTCTTATTCGTTTTTTCTCTTTACCGCTTTTAACGTTAAGGCGTCCCTCGCTTGCACCGCACCGGTGGACCCACTAACGTGACTGCCGACATAACTTTTCACCTCTCTTGTTCAAGCAAGTGAACACCTTAAGTGATTTCTTCGCGCTTAGGATATCGGGTGCGATCATACCAGCACTAATGCACCGGATCCCATCAGAACTTCGCAGTTAAGCGTGCTTGGGCGAGAGTAGTACTAGGATGGGTGACCTCCTGGGTAGTCCTCGTGTTGCACTCGTGTTTTTGCTCTTTTGTTTTTATTATTCGTTTTTTCTCTTTACCGCTTTTAACGTTAAGGCGTCCCTCGCTTGCACCGCACCGGTGGACCCACTAACGTGACTGCCGACATAACTTTTCACCTCTCTTGTTCAAGCAAGTGAACACCTTAAGTGATTTCTTCGCGCTTAGGATATCGGGTGCGATCATACCAGCACTAATGCACCGGATCCCATCAGAACTCCGCAGTTAAGCGTGCTTAGGTGAGAGTAGTACTAGGATGGGTGACCTCCTGGGAAGTCCTCGTGTTGCACTCGTGTTTTTGCTCTTTTGTTTTTCTTATTCATTTTTTCTCTTTACCGCTTTTAACGTTAAGGCGTCCCTCGCTTGCACCGCACCGGGGGACCCACTAACGTGACTGTCGACATAACTTTTCACCTCTCTTGTTCAAGCAAGTGAACACCTTAACTGATTTCTTCGCGCTTAGGATTTCGGGTGCGATCATACCAGCACTAATGCACCGGATCCCATCAGAACTCCGCAGTTAAGCGTGCTTGGGCGAGAGTAGTACTAGGATGGGTGACCTCCTGGGAAGTCCTCGTGTTGCACTCGTGTTTTTGCTCTTTTGTTTTTCTTATTCGTTTTTTCTCTTTACCGCTTTTAACGTTAAGGCGTCCCTCGCTTGCACCGCACCGGGGGACCCACTAACGTGGCCGCCGACATAACTTTTCACCTCTCTTGTTCAAGCAAGTGAATACCTTAAGTGATTTCTTCGCGCTTAGGATATCGGGTGCGATCATACCAGCACTAATGCACCGGATCCCATCAGAACTCCGCAGTTAAGCGTGCTTGGGCGAGAGTAGTACTAGGATGGGTGACCTCCTGGGAAGTCCTCGTGTTGCACTCGTGTTTTTGCTCTTTTGTTTTTCTTATTTGTTTTTTCTCTTTACCGCTTTTAACGTTAAGGCGTTCCTCGCTTGCACCGCACCGGGGGACCCACTAACGTGACTTCCGACATAACTTTTCACCTCTCTTGTTCAAGCAAGTGAACACATTAAGTGATTTCTTCGCGCTTAGGATATCGGGTGCGATCATACCAGCACTAATGCATCGGATCCCATCAGAACTCCGCAGCTAAGCGTGCTTGGGCGAGAGTAGTACTAGGATGGGTGACCTCCTGGGAAGTCCTCGTGTTGCACTCGTGTTTTTGCTCTTTTGTTTTTCTTATTCGTTTTTTCTCTTTACCGCTTTTAACGTTAAGGCGTCCCTCGCTTGCACCGCACCGGTGGACCCACTAACGTGACTGCCGACATAACTTTTCACCTCTCTTGTTCAACCAAGTGAACACCTTAACTGATTTCTTCGCGCTTAGGATTTCGGGTGCGATCATACCAGCACTAATGCACCGGATCCCATCAGAACTCCGCAGTTAAGCGTGCTTGGGCGAGAGTAGTACTAGGATGGGTGACCTCCTGGGAAGTCCTCGTGTTGCACTCGTGTTTTTGCTCTTTTGTTTTTATTATTCGTTTTTTCTCTTTACCGCTTTTAACGTTAAGGCGTCCCTCGCTTGCACCGCACCGGGGGACCCACTAACGTGGCCGCCGACATAACTTTTCACCTCTCTTGTTCAAGCAAGTGAATACCTTAAGTGATTTCTTCGCGCTTAGGATATCGGGTGCGATCATACCAGCACTAATGCACCGGATCCCATCAGAACTCCGCAGTTAAGCGTGCTTGGGCGAGAGTAGTACTAGGATGGGTGACCTCCTGGGAAGTCCTCGTGTTGCACTCGTGTTTTTGCTCTTTTGTTTTTCTTATTCGTTTTTTCTCTTTACCGCTTTTAACGTTAAGGCGTTCCTCGCTTGCACCGCACCGGGGGACCCACTAACGTGACTGCCGACATAACTTTTCACCTCTCTTGTTCAAGCAAGTGAACACATTAAGTGATTTCTTCGCGCTTAGGATATCGGGTGCGATCATACCAGCACTAATGCATCGGATCCCATCAGAACTCCGCAGTTAAGCGTGCTTGGGCGAGAGTAGTACTAGGATGGGTGACCTCCTGGGAAGTCCTCGTGTTGCAATCGTGTTTTTGCTCTTTTGTTTTTCTTATTCGTTTTTTCTCTTTACCGCTTTTAACGTTAAGGCGTCCCTCGCTTGCACCGCACCGGTGGACCCACTAACGTGACTGCCGACATAACTTTTCACCTCTCTTGTTCAAGCAAGTGAACACCTTAAGTGATTTCTTCGCGCTTAGGATATCGGGTGCGATCATACCAGCACTAATGCACCGGATCCCATCAGAACTTCGCAGTTAAGCGTGCTTGGGTGAGAGTAGTACTAGGATGGGTGACCTCCTGGGAAGTCCTCGTGTTGCACTCGTGTTTTTGCTCTTTTGTTTTTCTTATTCGTTTTTTCTCTTTACCGCTTTTAACGTTAAGGCGTCCCTCGCTTGCACCGCACCGGGGGACCCACTAACGTGGCTGCCGACATAACTTTTCACCTCTCTTGTTCAAGCAAGTGAACACCTTAAGTGATTTCTTCGCGCTTAGGATATCGGGTGCGATCATACCAGCACTAATGCACTGGATCCCATCAGAACTCCGCAGTTAAGCGTGCTTGGGCGAGAGTAGTACTAGGATGGGTGACCTCCTGGGAAGTCCTCGTGTTGCACTCGTGTTTTTGCTCTTTTGTTTTTCTTATTCGTTTTTTCTCTTTACCGCTTTTAACGTTAAGGCGTCCCTCGCTTGCACCGCACCGGTGGACCCACTAACGTGACTGCCGACATAACTTTTCACCTCTCTTGTTCAAGCAAGTGAACACCTTAAGTGATTTCTTCGCGCTTAGGATATCGGGTGCGTTCATACCAGCACTAATGCACCGGATCCCATCAGAACTCCGCAGTTAAGCGTGCTTGGGCGAGAGTAGTACTAGGATGGGTGACCTCCTGGGAAGTCCTCGTGTTGCACTCGTGTTTTTGCTCTTTTGTTTTTCTTATTCGTTTTTTCTCTTTACCGCTTTTAACGTTAAGGCGTCCCTCGCTTGCACCGCACCGGTGGACCCACTAACGTGACTGCCGACATAACTTTTCACCTATCTTGTTCAAGCAAGTGAACACCTTAAGTGATTTCTTCGCGCTTAGGATATCGGGTGCGATCATACCAGCACTAATGCACCGGATCCCATCAGAACTCCGCAGTTAAGCGTGCTTGGGCGAGAGTAGTACTAGGATGGGTGACCTCCTGGGATGTCCTCGTGTTGCACTCGTGTTTTTGCTCTTTTGTTTTTCTTATTCGTTTTTTCTCTTTACCGCTTTTAACGTTAAGGCGTTCCTCGCTTGCACCGCACCGGGGGACACACTAACGTGACTGCCGACATAACTTTTCACCTCTCTTGTTCAAGCAAGTGAACACCTTAATTGATTTCTTCGCGCTTAGGATATCGGGTGCGATCATACCAGCACTAATGCACCGGATCCCATCAGAACTCCGCAGTTAAGCGTGCTTGGACGAGAGTAGTACTAGGATGGGTGACCTCCTGGGAAGTCCTCGTGTTGCACTCGTGTTTTTGCTCTTTTGTTTTTCTTATTCGTTTTTTCTCTTTACCGCTTTTAACGTTAAGGCGTCCCTCGCTTGCACCGCACCGGTGGACCCACTAACGTGACTGCCGACATAACTTTTCACCTCTCTTGTTCAAGCAAGTGAACACCTTAAGTGATTTCTTCGCGCTTAGGATATCGGGTTCGTTCATACCAGCACTAATGCACCGGATCCCATCAGAACTCCGCAGTTAAGCGTGCTTGGGCGAGAGTAGTACTAGGATGGGTGACCTCCTGGGAAGTCCTCGTGTTGCACTCGTGTTTTTGCTCTTTTGTTTTTCTTATTCGTTTTTTCTCTTTACCGCTTTTAACGTTAAGGCGTTCCTCGCTTGCACCGCACCGGGGGACCCACTAACGTGACTGCCGACATAACTTTTCACCTCTCTTGTTCAAGCAAGTGAACACATTAAGTGATTTCTTCGCGCTTAGGATATCGGGTGCGATCATACCAGCACTAATGCATCGGATCCCATCAGAACTCCGCAGTTAAGCGTGCTTGGGCGAGAGTAGTACTAGGATGGGTGACCTCCTGGGAAGTCCTCGTGTTGCACTCGTGTTTTTGCTCTTTTGTTTTTCTTATTCGTTTTTTCTCTTTACCGCTTTTAACGTTAAGGCGTCCCTCGCTTGCACCGCACCGGTGGACCCACTAACGTGACTGCCGACATAACTTTTCACCTCTCTTGTTAAAGCAAGTGAACACCTTAAGTGATTTCTTCGCGCTTAGGATATCGGGTGCGATCATACCAGCACTAATGCACCGGATCCCATCAGAACTTCGCAGTTAAGCGTGCTTGGGTGAGAGTAGTACTAGGATGGGTGACCTCCTGGGAAGTCCTCGTGTTGCACTCGTGTTTTTGCTCTTTTGTTTTTCTTATTCGTTTTTTCTCTTTACCGCTTTTAACGTTAAGGCGTCCCTCGCTTGCACCGCACCGGGGGACCCACTAACGTGGCTGCCGACATAACTTTTCACCTCTCTTGTTCAAGCAAGTGAACACCTTAAGTGATTTCTTCGCGCTTAGGATATCGGGTGCGATCATACCAGCACTAATGCACCGGATCCCATCAGAACTCCGCAGTTAAGCGTGCTTGGGCGAGAGTAGTACTAGGATGGGTGACCTCCTGGGAAGTCCTCGTGTTGCACTCGTGTTTTTGCTCTTTTGTTTTTCTTATTCGTTTTTTCTCTTTACCGCTTTTAACGTTAAGGCATTCCTCGCTTGCACCGCACCGGGGGACCCACTAACGTGACTGCCGACATAACTTTTCACCTCTCTTGTTCAAGCAAGTGAACACATTAAGTGATTTCTTCGCGCTTAGGATATCGGGTGTGATCATACCAGCACTAATGCATCGGATCCCATCAGAACTCCGCAGTTAAGCGTGCTTGGGCGAGAGTAGTACTAGGATGGGTGACCTCCTGGGAAGTCCTCGTGTTGCACTCGTGTTTTTGCTCTTTTGTTTTTCTTATTCGTTTTTTCTCTTTACCGCTTTTAACGTTAAGGCGTCCCTCGCTTGCACCGCAACGGTGGACCCACTAACGTGACTGCCGACATAACTTTTCACCTCTCTTGTTCAAGCAAGTGAACACCTTAAGTGATTTCTTCGCGCTTAGGATATCGGGTGCGATCATACCAGCACTAATGCACCGGATCCCATCAGAACTTCGCAGTTAAGCGTGCTTGGGTGAGAGTAGTACTAGGATGGGTGACCTCCTGGGAAGTCCTCGTGTTGCACTCGTGTTTTTGCTCTTTTGTTTTTCTTATTCGTTTTTTCTCTTTACCGCTTTTAACGTTAAGGCGTCCCTCGCTTGCACCGCACCGGGGGACCCACTAACGTGGCTGCCGACATAACTTTTCACCTCTCTTGTTCAAGCAAGTGAACACCTTAAGTGATTTCTTCGCGCTTAGGATATCGGGTGCGTTCATACCAGCACTAATGCACCGGATCCCATCAGAACTCCGCAGTTAAGCGTGCTTGGGCGAGAGTAGTACTAGGATGGGTGACCTCCTGGGAAGTCCTCGTGTTGCACTCGTGTTTTTGCTCTTTTGTTTTTCTTATTCATTTTTTCTCTTTACCGCTTTTAACGTTAAGGCGTCCCTCGCTTGCACCGCACCGGTGGACCCACTAACGTGACTGCCGACATAACTTTTCACCTCTCTTGTTCAAGCAAGTGAACACCTTAAGTGATTTCTTCGCGCTTAGGATATCGGGTGCGTTCATACCAGCACTAATGCACCGGATCCCATCAGAACTCCGCAGTTAAGCGTGCTTGGGCGAGAGTAGTACTAGGATGGGTGACCTCCTGGGAAGTCCTCGTGTTGCACTCGTGTTTTTGCTCTTTTGTTTTTCTTATTCGTTTTTTCTCTTTACCGCTTTTAACGTTAAGGCGTCCCTCGCTTGCACCGCACCGGTGGACCCACTAACGTGACTGCCGACATAACTTTTCACCTATCTTGTTCAAGCAAGTGAACACCTTAAGTGATTTCTTCGCGCTTAGGATATCGGGTGCGATCATACCAGCACTAATGCACCGGATCCCATCAGAACTCCGCAGTTAAGCGTGCTTGGGCGAGAGTAGTACTAGGATGGGTGACCTCCTGGGATGTCCTCGTGTTGCACTCGTGTTTTTGCTCTTTTGTTTTTCTTATTCGTTTTTTCTCTTTACCGCTTTTAACGTTAAGGCGTTCCTCGCTTGCACCGCACCGGGGGACACACTAACGTGACTGCCGACATAACTTTTCACCTCTCTTGTTCAAGCAAGTGAACACCTTAATTGATTTCTTCGCGCTTAGGATATCGGGTGCGATCATACCAGCACTAATGCACCGGATCCCATCAGAACTCCGCAGTTAAGCGTGCTTGGACGAGAGTAGTACTAGGATGGGTGACCTCCTGGGAAGTCCTCGTGTTGCACTCGTGTTTTTGCTCTTTTGTTTTTCTTATTCGTTTTTTCTCTTTACCGCTTTTAACGTTAAGGCGTCCCTCGCTTGCACCGCACCGGTGGACCCACTAACGTGACTGCCGACATAACTTTTCACCTCTCTTGTTCAAGCAAGTGAACACCTTAAGTGATTTCTTCGCGCTTAGGATATCGGGTTCGTTCATACCAGCACTAATGCACCGGATCCCATCAGAACTCCGCAGTTAAGCGTGCTTGGGCGAGAGTAGTACTAGGATGGGTGACCTCCTGGGAAGTCCTCGTGTTGCACTCGTGTTTTTGCTCTTTTGTTTTTCTTATTCGTTTTTTCTCTTTACCGCTTTTAACGTTAAGGCGTTCCTCGCTTGCACCGCACCGGGGGACCCACTAACGTGACTGCCGACATAACTTTTCACCTCTCTTGTTCAAGCAAGTGAACACATTAAGTGATTTCTTCGCGCTTAGGATATCGGGTGCGATCATACCAGCACTAATGCATCGGATCCCATCAGAACTCCGCAGTTAAGCGTGCTTGGGCGAGAGTAGTACTAGGATGGGTGACCTCCTGGGAAGTCCTCGTGTTGCACTCGTGTTTTTGCTCTTTTGTTTTTCTTATTCATTTTTTCTCTTTACCGCTTTTAACGTTAAGGCGTCCCTCGCTTGCACCGCACCGGTGGACCCACTAACGTGACTGCCGACATAACTTTTCACCTCTCTTGTTAAAGCAAGTGAACACCTTAAGTGATTTCTTCGCGCTTAGGATATCGGGTGCGATCATACCAGCACTAATGCACCGGATCCCATCAGAACTTCGCAGTTAAGCGTGCTTGGGTGAGAGTAGTACTAGGATGGGTGACCTCCTGGGAAGTCCTCGTGTTGCACTCGTGTTTTTGCTCTTTTGTTTTTCTTATTCGTTTTTTCTCTTTACCGCTTTTAACGTTAAGGCGTCCCTCGCTTGCACCGCACCGGGGGACCCACTAACGTGGCTGCCGACATAACTTTTCACCTCTCTTGTTCAAGCAAGTGAACACCTTAAGTGATTTCTTCGCGCTTAGGATATCGGGTGCGATCATACCAGCACTAATGCACCGGATCCCATCAGAACTCCGCAGTTAAGCGTGCTTGGGCGAGAGTAGTACTAGGATGGGTGACCTCCTGGGAAGTCCTCGTGTTGCACTCGTGTTTTTGCTCTTTTGTTTTTCTTATTCGTTTTTTCTCTTTACCGCTTTTAACGTTAAGGCATTCCTCGCTTGCACCGCACCGGGGGACCCACTAACGTGACTGCCGACATAACTTTTCACCTCTCTTGTTCAAGCAAGTGAACACATTAAGTGATTTCTTCGCGCTTAGGATATCGGGTGTGATCATACCAGCACTAATGCATCGGATCCCATCAGAACTCCGCAGTTAAGCGTGCTTGGGCGAGAGTAGTACTAGGATGGGTGACCTCCTGGGAAGTCCTCGTGTTGCACTCGTGTTTTTGCTCTTTTGTTTTTCTTATTCGTTTTTTCTCTTTACCGCTTTTAACGTTAAGGCGTCCCTCGCTTGCACCGCAACGGTGGACCCACTAACGTGACTGCCGACATAACTTTTCACCTCTCTTGTTCAAGCAAGTGAACACCTTAAGTGATTTCTTCGCGCTTAGGATATCGGGTGCGATCATACCAGCACTAATGCACCGGATCCCATCAGAACTTCGCAGTTAAGCGTGCTTGGGTGAGAGTAGTACTAGGATGGGTGACCTCCTGGGAAGTCCTCGTGTTGCACTCGTGTTTTTGCTCTTTTGTTTTTCTTATTCGTTTTTTCTCTTTACCGCTTTTAACGTTAAGGCGTCCCTCGCTTGCACCGCACCGGGGGACCCACTAACGTGGCTGCCGACATAACTTTTCACCTCTCTTGTTCAAGCAAGTGAACACCTTAAGTGATTTCTTCGCGCTTAGGATATCGGGTGCGTTCATACCAGCACTAATGCACCGGATCCCATCAGAACTCCGCAGTTAAGCGTGCTTGGGCGAGAGTAGTACTAGGATGGGTGACCTCCTGGGAAGTCCTCGTGTTGCACTCGTGTTTTTGCTCTTTTGTTTTTCTTATTCATTTTTTCTCTTTACCGCTTTTAACGTTAAGGCGTCCCTCGCTTGCACCGCACCGGTGGACCCACTAACGTGACTGCCGACATAACTTTTCACCTCTCTTGTTCAAGCAAGTGAACACCTTAAGCGATTTCTTCGCGCTTAGGATATTGGGTGCGATCATACCAGCACTAATGCACCGGATCCCATCAGAACTCCGCAGTTAAGCGTGCTTGGGCGAGAGTAGTACTAGGATGGGTGACCTCCTGGGAAGTCCTCGTGTTGCACTCGTGTTTTTGCTCTTTTGATTTTCTTATTCGTTTTTTCTCTTTACCGCTTTTAACGTTAAGGCGTTCCTCGCTTGCACCGCACCGGGGGACACACTAACGTGACTGCCGACATAACTTTTCACCTCTCTTGTTCAAGCAAGTGAACACCTTAATTGATTTCTTCGCGCTTAGGATATCGGGTGCGATCATACCAGCACTAATGCACCGGATCCCATCAGAACTCCGCAGTTAAGCGTGCTTGGACGAGAGTAGTACTAGGATGGGTGACCTCCTGGGAAGTCCTCGTGTTGCACTCGTGTTTTTGCTCTTTTGTTTTTCTTATTCGTTTTTTCTCTTTACCGCTTTTAACGTTAAGGCGTCCCTCGCTTGCACCGCACCGGTGGACCCACTAACGTGACTGCCGACATAACTTTTCACCTCTCTTGTTCAAGCAAGTGAACACCTTAAGTGATTTCTTCGCGCTTAGGATATCGGGTTCGTTCATACCAGCACTAATGCACCGGATCCCATCAGAACTCCGCAGTTAAGCGTGCTTGGGCGAGAGTAGTACTAGGATGGGTGACCTCCTGGGAAGTCCTCGTGTTGCACTCGTGTTTTTGCTCTTTTGTTTTTCTTATTCGTTTTTTCTCTTTACCGCTTTTAACGTTAAGGCGTTCCTCGCTTGCACCGCACCGGGGGACCCACTAACGTGACTGCCGACATAACTTTTCACCTCTCTTGTTCAAGCAAGTGAACACATTAAGTGATTTCTTCGCGCTTAGGATATCGGGTGCGATCATACCAGCACTAATGCATCGGATCCCATCAGAACTCCGCAGTTAAGCGTGCTTGGGCGAGAGTAGTACTAGGATGGGTGACCTCCTGGGAAGTCCTCGTGTTGCACTCGTGTTTTTGCTCTTTTGTTTTTCTTATTCGTTTTTTCTCTTTACCGCTTTTAACGTTAAGGCGTCCCTCGCTTGCACCGCACCGGTGGACCCACTAACGTGGCTGCCGACATAACTTTTCACCTCTCTTGTTCAAGCAAGTGAACACCTTAAGTGATTTCTTCGCGCTTAGGATATCGGGTGCGATCATACCAGCACTAATGCACCGGATCCCATCAGAACTCCGCAGTTAAGCGTGCTTGGGCGAGAGTAGTACTAGGATGGGTGACCTCCTGGGAAGTCCTCGTGTTGCACTCGTGTTTTTGCTCTTTTGTTTTTCTTATTCGTTTTTTCTCTTTACCGCTTTTAACGTTAAGGCGTTCCTCGCTTGCACCGCACCGGGGGACCCACTAACGTGACTGCCGACATAACTTTTCACCTCTCTTGTTCAAGCAAGTGAACACATTAAGTGATTTCTTCGCGCTTAGGATATCGGGTGCGATCATACCAGCACTAATGCATCGGATCCCATCAGAACTCCGCAGTTAAGCGTGCTTGGGCGAGAGTAGTACTAGGATGGGTGACCTCCTGGGAAGTCCTCGTGTTGCACTCGTGTTTTTGCTCTTTTGTTTTTCTTATTCGTTTTTTCTCTTTACCGCTTTTAACGTTAAGGCGTCCCTCGCTTGCACCGCACCGGTGGACCCACTAACGTGACTGCCGACATAACTTTTCACCTCTCTTGTTCAAGCAAGTGAACACCTTAAGTGATTTCTTCGCGCTTAGGATATCGGGTGCGATCATACCAGCACTAATGCACCGGATCCCATCAGAACTTCGCAGTTAAGCGTGCTTGGGTGAGAGTAGTACTAGGATGGGTGACCTCCTGGGAAGTCCTCGTGTTGCACTCGTGTTTTTGCTCTTTTGTTTTTCTTATTCGTTTTTTCTCTTTACCGCTTTTAACGTTAAGGCGTCCCTCGCTTGCACCGCACCGGGGGACCCACTAACGTGGCTGCCGACATAACTTTCCACCTCTCTTGTTCAAGCAAGTGAACACCTTAAGTGATTTCTTCGCGCTTAGGATATCGGGTGCGATCATACCAGCACTAATGCACCGGATCCCATCAGAACTCCGCAGTTAAGCGTGCTTGGGCGAGAGTAGTACTAGGATGGGTGACCTCCTGGGAAGTCCTCGTGTTGCACTCGTGTTTTTGCTCTTTTGTTTTTCTTATTCGTTTTTTCTCTTTACCGCTTTTAACGTTAAGGCGTCCCTCGCTTGCACCGCACCGGTGGACCCACTAACGTGACTGCCGACATAACTTTTCACCTCTCTTGTTCAAGCAAGTGAACACCTTAAGTGATTTCTTCGCGCTTAGGATATCGGGTGCGTTCATACCAGCACCAATGCACCGGATCCCATCAGAACTCCGCAGTTAAGCGTGCTTGGGCGAGAGTAGTACTAGGATGGGTGACCTCCTGGGAAGTCCTCGTGTTGCACTCGTGTTTTTGCTCTTTTGTTTTTCTTATTCGTTTTTTCTCTTTACCGCTTTTAACGTTAAGGCGTCCCTCGCTTGCACCGCACCGGTGGACCCACTAACGTGACTGCCGACATAACTTTTCACCTCTCTTGTTCAAGCAAGTGAACACCTTAAGTGATTTCTTCGCGCTTAGGATATCGGGTGCGATCATACCAGCACTAATGCACCGGATCCCATCAGAACTCCGCAGTTAAGCGTGCTTGGGCGAGAGTAGTACTAGGATGGGTGACCTCCTGGGAAGTCCTCGTGTTGCACTCGTGTTTTTGCTCTTTTGTTTTTCTTATTCGTTTTTTCTCTTTACCGCTTTTAACGTTAAGGCGTTCCTCGCTTGCACCGCACCGGGGGACACACTAACGTGACTGCCGACATAACTTTTCACCTCTCTTGTTCAAGCAAGTGAACACCTTAATTGATTTCTTCGCGCTTAGGATATCGGGTGCGATCATACCAGCACTAATGCACCGGATCCCATCAGAACTCCGCAGTTAAGCGTGCCTGGGCGAGAGTAGTACTAGGATGGGTGACCTCCTGGGAAGTCCTCGTGTTGCACTCGTGTTTTTGCTCTTTTGTTTTTCTTATTCGTTTTTTCTCTTTACCGCTTTTAACGTTAAGGCGTCCCTCGCTTGCACCGCACCAGTGGACCCACTAACGTGACTGCCGACATAACTTTTCACCTCTCTTGTTCAAGCAAGTGAACACCTTAAGTGATTTCTTCGCGCTTAGGATATCGGGTTCGTTCATACCAGCACTAATGCACCGGATCCCATCAGAACTCCGCAGTTAAGCGTGCTTGGGCGAGAGTAGTACTAGGATGGGTGACCTCCTGGGAAGTCCTCGTGTTGCACTCGTGTTTTTGCTCTTTTGTTTTTCTTATTCGTTTTTTCTCTTTACCGCTTTTAACGTTAAGGCGTTCCTCGCTTGCACCGCACCGGGGGACCCACTAACGTGACTGCCGACATAACTTTTCACCTCTCTTGTTCAAGCAAGTGAACACATTAAGTGATTTCTTCGCGCTTAGGATATCGGGTGCGATCATACCAGCACTAATGCATCGGATCCCATCAGAACTCCGCAGTTAAGCGTGCTTGGGCGAGAGTAGTACTAGGATGGGTGACCTCCTGGGAAGTCCTCGTGTTGCACTCGTGTTTTTGCTCTTTTGTTTTTCATATTCGTTTTTTCTCTTTACCGCTTTTAACGTTAAGGCGTCCCTCGCTTGCACCGCACCGGTGGACCCACTAACGTGACTGCCGACATAACTTTTCACCTCTCTTGTTCAAGCAAGTGAACACCTTAAATGATTTCTTCGCGCTTAGGATATCGGGTGCGATCATACCAGCACTAATGCACCGGATCCCATCAGAACTTCGCAGTTAAGCGTGCTTGGGTGAGAGTAGTACTAGGATGGGTGACCTCCTGGGAAGTCCTCGTGTTGCACTCGTGTTTTTGCTCTTTTGTTTTTCTTATTCGTTTTTTCTCTTTACTGCTTTTAACGTTAAGGCGTCCCTCGCTTGCACCGCACCGGGGGACCCACTAACGTGGCTGCCGACATAACTTTTCACCTCTCTTGTTCAAGCAAGTGAACACCTTAAGTGATTTCTTCGCGCTTAGGATATCGGGTGCGATCATACCAGCACTAATGCACCGGATCCCATCAGAACTCCGCAGTTAAGCGTGCTTGGGCGAGAGTAGTACTAGGATGGGTGACCTCCTGGGAAGTCCTCGTGTTGCACTCGTGTTTTTGCTCTTTTGTTTTTCTTATTCGTTTTTTCTCTTTACCGCTTTTAACGTTAAGGCGTTCCTCGCTTGCACCGCACCGGGGGACACACTAACGTGACTGCCGACATAACTTTTCACCTCTCTTGTTCAACAAAGTGAACACCTTAAGTGATTTCTTCGCGCTTAGGATATCGGGTGCGATCATACCAGCACTAATGCACCGGATCCCATCAGAACCCCGCAGTTAAGCGTGCTTGGGCGAGAGTAGTACTAGGATGGGTGACCTCCTGGGAAGTCCTCGTGTCGCACTCGTGTTTTTGCTCTTTTGTTTTTCTTATTCGTTTTTTCTCTTTACCGCTTTTAACGTTAAGGCGTCCCTCGCTTGCACCGCACCGGTGGACCCACTAACGTGACTGCCGACATAACTTTTCACCTCTCTTGTTCAAGCAAGTGAACACCTTAAGTGATTTCTTCGCGCTTAGCATATCGGGTTCGTTCATACCAGCACTAATGCACCGGATCCCATCAGAACTCCGCAGTTAAGCGTGCTTGGGCGAGAGTAGTACTAGGATGGGTGACCTCCTGGGAAGTCCTCGTGTTGCACTCGTGTTTTTGCTCTTTTGTTTTTCTTATTCGTTTTTTCTCTTTACCGCTTTTAACGTTAAGGTGTTCCTCGCTTGCACCGCACCGGGGGACCCACTAACGTGACTGCCGACATAACTTTTCACCTCTCTTGTTCAAGCAAGTGAACACATTAAGTGATTTCTTCGCGCTTAGGATATCGGGTGCGATCATACCAGCACTAATGCATCGGATCCCATCAGAACTCCATAGTTAAGCGTGCTTGGGCGAGAGTAGTACTAGGATGGGTGACCTCCTGGGAAGTCCTCGTGTTGCACTCGTGTTTTTGCTCTTTTGTTTTTCTTATTCGTTTTTTCTCTTTATCGCTTTTAACGTTAAGGCGTCCCTCGCTTGCACCGCACCGGTGGACCCACTAACGTGACTGCCGACATAACTTTTCACCTCTCTTGTTCAAGCAAGTGAACACCTTAAGTGATTTCTTCGCGCTTAGGATATCGGGTGCGATCATACCAGCACTAATGCACCGGATCCCATCAGAACTTAGCAGTTAAGCGTGCTTGGGTGAGAGTAGTACTAGGATGGGTGACCTCCTGGGAAGTCCTCGTGTTGCACTCGTGTTTTTGCTCTTTTGTTTTTCTTATTCGTTTTTTCTCTTTACCGCTTTTAACGTTAAGGCGTCCCTCGCTTGCACCGCACCGGGGGACCCACTAACGTGGCTGCCGACATAACTTTTTACCTCTCTTGTTCAAGCAAGTGAACACCTTAAGTGATTTCTTCGCGCTTAGGATATCGGGTGCGATCATACCAGCACTAATGCACCGGATCCCATCAGAACTCCGCAGTTAAGCGTGCTTGGGCGAGAGTAGTACTAGGATGGGTGACCTCCTGGGAAGTCATCGTGTTGCACTCGTGTTTTTGCTCTTTTGTTTTTCTTATTCGTTTTTTCTCTTTACCGCTTTTAACGTTAAGGCGTCCCTCGCTTGCACCGCACCGGTGGACCCACTAACGTGACTGCCGACATAACTTTTCACCTCTCTTGTTCAAGCAAGTGAACACCTTAAGTGATTTCTTCGCGCTTAGGATATCGGGTGCGTTCATACCAGCACTAATGCACCGGATCCCATCAGAACTCCGCAGTTAAGCGTGCTTGGGCGAGAGTAGTACTAGGATGGGTGACCTCCTGGGAAGTCCTCGTGTTGCACTCGTGTTTTTGCTCTTTTGTTTTTCTTATTTGTTTTTTCTCTTTACCGCTTTTAACGTTAAGGCGTCCCTCGCTTGCACCGCACCGGTGGACCCACTAACGTGACTGCCGACATAACTTTTCACCTCTCTTGTTCAAGCAAGTGAACACCTTAAGTGATTTCTTCGCGCTTAGGATATCGGGTGCGATCATACCAGCACTAATGCACCGGATCCCATCAGAACTCCGCAGTTAAGCGTGCTTGGGCGAGAGTAGTACTAGGATGGGTGACCTCCTGGGAAGTCCTCGTGTTGCACTCGTGTTTTTGCTCTTTTGTTTTTCTTATTCGTTTTTTCTCTTTACCGCTTTTAACGTTAAGGAGTTCCTCGCTTGCACCGCACCGGGGGACACACTAACGTGACTGCCGACATAACTTTTCACCTCTCTTGTTCAAGCAAGTGAACACCTTAAGTGATTTCTTCGCGCTTAGGATATCGGGTGCGATCATACCAGCACTAATGCACCGGATCCCATCAGAACTCCACAGTTAAGCGTGCTTGGGCGAGAGTAGTACTAGGATGGGTGACCTCCTGGGAAGTCCTCGTGTTGCACTCGTGTTTTTTCTCTTTTGTTTTTCTTATTCGTTTTTTCTCTTTACCGCTTTTAACGTTAAGGCGTCCCTCGCTTGCACCGCACTGGTGGACCCACTAACGTGACTGCCGACATAACTTTTCACCTCTCTTGTTCAAGCAAGTGAACACCTTAAGTGATTTCTTCGCGCTTAGGATATCGGGTGCGATCATACCAGCACTAATGCACCGGATCCCATCAGAACTTCGCAGTTAAGCGTGCTTGGGCGAGAGTAGCACTAGGATGGGTGACCTCCTGGGAAGTCCTCGTGTTGCACTCGTGTTTTTGCTCTTTTGTTTTTCTTATTCGTTTTTTCTCTTTACCGCTTTTAACGTTAAGGCGTCCCTCGCTTGCACCGCACCGGTGGACCCACTAACGTGACTGCCGACATAACTTTTCACCTCTCTTGTTCAAGCAAGTGAACACCTTAAGTGATTTCTTCGCGCTTAGGATATCGGGTGCGATCATACCAGCACTAATGCACCGGATCCCATCAGAACTTCGCAGTTAAGCGTGCTTGGGTGAGAGTAGTACTAGGATGGGTGACCTCCTGGGAAGTCCTCGTGTTGCACTCGTGTTTTTGCTCTTTTGTTTTTCTTATTCGTTTTTTCTCTTTACCGCTTTTACCGTTAAGGCGTCCCTCGCTTGCACCGCACCGGGGGACCCACTAACGTGGCTGCCGACATAACTTTTCACCTCTCTTGTTCAAGCAAGTGAACACCTTAAGTGATTTCTTCGCGCTTAGGATATCGGGTGCGATCATACCAGCACTAATGCACCGGATCCCATCAGAACTCCGCAGTTAAGCGTGCTTGGGCGAGAGTAGTACTAGGATGGGTGACCTCCTGGGAAGTCCTCGTGTTGCACTCGTGTTTTTGCTCTTTTGTTTTTCTTATTCGTTTTTTCTCTTTACCGCTTTTAACGTTAAGGCGTCCCTCGCTTGCACCGCACCGGTGGACCCACTAACGTGACTGCCGACATAACTTTTCACCTCTCTTGTTCAAGCAAGTGAACACCTTAAGTGATTTCTTCGCGCTTAGGATATCGGGTGCGATCATACCAGCACTAATGCACCGGATCCCATCAGAACTCCGCAGTTAAGCGTGCTTGGGCGAGAGTAGTACTAGGATGGGTGACCTCCTGGGAAGTCCTCGTGTTGCACTCGTGTTTTTTCTCTTTTGTTTTTCTTATTCGTTTTTTCTCTTTACCGCTTTTAACGTTAAGGCGTCCCTCGCTTGCACCGCACTGGTGGACCCACTAACGTGACTGCCGACATAACTTTTCACCTCTCTTGTTCAAGCAAGTGAACACCTTAAGTGATTTCTTCGCGCTTAGGATATCGGGTGCGATCATACCAGCACTAATGCACCGGATCCCATCAGAACTTCGCAGTTAAGCGTGCTTGGGCGAGAGTAGCACTAGGATGGGTGACCTCCTGGGAAGTCCTCGTGTTGCACTCGTGTTTTTGCTCTTTTGTTTTTCTTATTCGTTTTTTCTCTTTACCGCTTTTAACGTTAAGGCGTCCCTCGCTTGCACCGCACCGGTGGACCCACTAACGTGACTGCCGACATAACTTTTCACCTCTCTTGTTCAAGCAAGTGAACACCTTAAGTGATTTCTTCGCGCTTAGGATATCGGGTGCGATCATACCAGCACTAATGCACCGGATCCCATCAGAACTTCGCAGTTAAGCGTGCTTGGGTGAGAGTAGTACTAGGATGGGTGACCTCCTGGGAAGTCCTCGTGTTGCACTCGTGTTTTTGCTCTTTTGTTTTTCTTATTCGTTTTTTCTCTTTACCGCTTTTACCGTTAAGGCGTCCCTCGCTTGCACCGCACCGGGGGACCCACTAACGTGGCTGCCGACATAACTTTTCACCTCTCTTGTTCAAGCAAGTGAACACCTTAAGTGATTTCTTCGCGCTTAGGATATCGGGTGCGATCATACCAGCACTAATGCACCGGATCCCATCAGAACTCCGCAGTTAAGCGTGCTTGGGCGAGAGTAGTACTAGGATGGGTGACCTCCTGGGAAGTCCTCGTGTTGCACTCGTGTTTTTGCTCTTTTGTTTTTCTTATTCGTTTTTTCTCTTTACCGCTTTTAACGTTAAGGCGTCCCTCGCTTGCACCGCACCGGTGGACCCACTAACGTGACTGCCGACATAACTTTTCACCTCTCTTGTTCAAGCAAGTGAACACCTTAAGTGATTTCTTCGCGCTTAGGATATCGGGTGCGTTCATACCAGCACTAATGCACCGGATCCCATCAGAACTCCGCAGTTAAGCGTGCTTGGGCGAGAGTAGTACTAGGATGGGTGACCTCCTGGGAAGTCCTCGTGTTGCACTCGTGTTTTTGCTCTTTTGTTTTTCTTATTCGTTTTTTCTCTTTACCGCTTTTAACGTTAAGGCGTCCCTCGCTTGCACCGCACCGGTGGACCCACTAACGTGACTGCCGACATAACTTTTCACCTCTCTTGTTCAAGCAAGTGAACACCTTAAGTGATTTCTTCGCGCTTAGGATATCGGGTGCGATCATACCAGCACTAATGCACCGGATCCCATCAGAACTCCGCAGTTAAGCGTGCTTGGGCGAGAGTAGTACTAGGATGGGTGACCTCCTGGGAAGTCCTCGTGTTGCACTCGTGTTTTTGCTCTTTTGTTTTTCTTATTCGTTTTTTCTCTTTACCGCTTTTAACGTTAAGGCGTTCC